>JAKTPZ010000065.1:0-10473 GCA_030579215.1 Maudiozyma pseudohumilis
CGTCATGGAGGTCTCCGACGATTTCGGCTCCACTCTGAGCGCCGAGACCGTCTCCGGCTGGCTAAACCAGGCAGGCTCCTCCGCAGCTCTGCCATAGAATAGTTAGAGAACCCGCTGATCAGCACAACATCTCTTTTATTCTCATGTTACCCCACACACCCCGGGTATCCAGGAACCCATAGACTACTTCAATTCACTTCAATTCACTTCACTTCAAACTTAAATTAACCCCACAGCTCACCCGATGGCGCAGCTCGGAGGCAGTAGGCAGCTAGCCCTGGTATAGTTGCTGTTGCCAATGCTCTCTTTTTTTGTATATTGCGTTATTTTCTATCCGAGGCCCCAGGCCCCAGGCCCCAGGCTCAAGGCTCAAGGCTCAAGGCTCTTCGGCGGCTGTATTTGTACTTTTATTCAACCATTTATTCACCAAAATTCATAAACATCGTATTTATACTTTTGTTCACCAAAATTTATAAACATCGTATTGATATTTTTGTTCACCTAAATTCATAAACATCGTATTGATACTCTTGTTTAACCATTTATGCACCAAAATTCATAAACATCGTATTTATACTTTCGTTCACCAAAATTCATAACATCGTATTTAGAGGCGTGGTATGTACCAATTTCTGTTATGTTGCATTACACGTATATGAGCTTGCCATGTTACCAAGTTGGACAGTGTGTAATAGTGCGTATATAGTAGTGGCGCTTTTCCGTGTGCAGACTTGGCATGTTGCCTGGCCCGACAGTGTTCAATTGCCCATATGTAATACTGGTGCATGTGCCCTGTGCAAACTTGGTATATTGTCAGATGTGACAAGCTTTCTTACACGATAATGATGCTAATACATTTTCCAACACAGTGTTGTGAATTAGGAACACCTCATTATCATGTCACACTGTCAAAGTGCAACTGCAAAAGAACGTCACAGTGCAACTGCAAAAGAACACCACGGTGCAACTGCAAAAGAACGTCACAGTGCAACTGCAAAAGAACACCACGGTGCAACTGTAAAGAACGCCACGGTGCAACTGCAAAGAACGCCACGGTGCAACTGCAAAGAACGCCACGGTGCAACTGCAAAGAACGCCACGGTGCAACTGCAAAGAACGCCACGGTGCAACTGCAAAGAACGCCACGGTGCAACTGCGAAGAACGCCACGGTGCAACTGCAAAGAACGCCACGGTGCAACTGCAAAAGCGCCACGGTGCAACTGCATTTTACGCCACAATGCAAACATTCTCATGTATCATTATGCCATTACTATATGCTATATATGTGTCTCCCCCCGAGGCTTCTCCCCTCCCGTAGCAAGAATATGCGGAGCCTGGGTGGGGCTCGCATTCTTGTCCTTGTCTGCATCCGCCACACTGTCCTCAGCCATCATGCTCAGCGGCAGCAAGGAGTCCGACACGCCTCCTGCAGAGTCGCGCCCACCACACTCACCACCCCCACGCCATATGAACATCGGGTTGCCCAGCGTCCAGCGGCACATGCGGTTGCCGCGCACGCACGAGCACCCGTACCGCACCACACTGCCAAGCGAGTGCCACACGCCCATATACGTCCGCGCAAAGACATCCTCGTTCTCGCAGAGCCAGCAGTACGCGATGTACTGCATGTACGCGATGGCGAAGACGGCGATGTACCCGGCGACGAGACAGGCGAGGATATGGTTCCCGAGTGACTTTTTGAACACGGCGTCGTCCTCGTGCCACGTTGCGCCCTTGGTGATGGCGAAGTATGCGTCCTTGTGCACTGTGTAGTCGCGGGGCCGCAGGATCCGCACGACGTTGTTCTCCATGACGTCCTCGTCGCTGAAGATCTTGTACCGCTTCCACACGATCGAGACAAACAGCGGGCCCGTGGAGGACAGAATGGTCAGGTACGGAACGTACCAGTTCTTGTTGTACCGCTGCAGCGAGTTTATCAATTTGAGGAAGAAAGGGTGCTTGTCGCGGGCGCCGATTATGTCATTGGATATACCCATCGGCGTTGCCTTGCGCACAAACGCAGCGGAGTGCAGGAGCGGGTCCACCCGGCGCAGGCACTGGTCGTCGAGGTCAATGTACACGCCGCCGTAGTGGTACAGTGCGAAGTACTTCATGGCGTTGAAACACTGCATAGGGAACGGGTAGTGCTCGAACGTCTTGAGGAACCAGCTGTAGTGCTCCTTGATGAACTCGTACGCCTTCTCGTCCGTCCACAGTTTGTACTCGTAGTCCGGGTGCAGCCGTATACAGCTCTGCTGGTTCTCCTTCCAGCGCTCAGGGATGTTCTCTGTACGGTACACCTGGTGTATGATTTTGGGGATCTTGGGTTTCCCGGCCCCGATGTCCACGCCGATCGACTGCGCTATAGAGGGGTTCAGCTCGTGGTTTTGCAGGTTCTCTCGCGACGAGTCGTCGAATATCACCAGCCAAATGCCCAGCGAGCTGTACACAATCAGCGCCACCACGAGGACGTTGGCGCATATTATTATCTTGAGCTCTTTTCTGATTCGCATGGATATTTTCTGCAATATATTTGTGCCTTTTTTTTGTTCTGTGCAATCCTGCCCAAAGTAACAACTACAACAAAACAACAAAACAACAAAACAACAAAACAACAGGTTCCAGTGCTGTGCCAACGAAGTTCCAACAAAACGAACTACTATTATCCTAGACCTCTGGCTTGCCCAAGTTCAGTCTCCAGTCCCAACACCGCTTCCGAAAACGTCGCTGTCCCTGTTCTGCAGGCTGGGGCCCCTCCGTCCCTCCGTCCCTCTCGCCTGTCAGGGCCTGGGGGTCTGGGGCCTCTCTCTCTGTTTGTTTTTTCTGCGCGGCCGGGCGATGCCTGCACGAACTGCGGGCGACACGTGACTCGTTTTGGTAGCGCCGTGGAGGCCAGGACGGCCGCTCGTATAGGGAACGAGGGTGATGAAGATGGGATCTGGGCCAGGTGCGTATTCGCACGGGAGGGTTGAGGTATTTACCCTTGTGTAATGCATGGTCTTGCTTCGTGTTGCCTCGTGGTTGCCTCGTGGTTGCTTGGTGGCTGCTTGGTGGCTGCTTGATGTTGCCCCGAAGCATGGCTGCCTCGTGTTGCCCCGAAGCATACCCACTTGTATATCGTAGGATTAAGTATAGAGTAAAGAAGTGGTACGTTGTTGGACATCCCTGCGAGCTGGCGCTGGTGCTGGTGCGCCCGATATGTACATATGCATAAAAATTTGATCGAGAACGCAAGGGATCGACTGCGTTGCGTTCACAACTCCTCAAAGTAGGGGTGCACAGTGGCTCTTCTGGCGCTGATTCTGTTGATGGGGTCGTAGGCCAGCAGCTTGTCGAGTAGGTCGATGCCGTGCGCGTTGAGGCTGGGGACGACCTGGGCGAGGTCCTTCCGGCGCCACTGCGGGAAGCTGGGCTTGAAGTCCGGCAGGTAGACAATGTCCGGCCAGATGGTCTCGTTGGGAGTGCCCAGCACCCGGAAGATCTTGAAGATCTGGTCGATTTCACTGTCACCGCTGAAAATAGGCTTGCGGTTGCACATCTCGGCGAAGATGCAGCCGATCGACCAGGTGTCGACACCGGTACTGTACTGCTTGCCGCCCAGCAACACCTCGGGGGCCCTGTACCACAGCGTGACGATCTCGTGGGTGTATGCTCTCAGCGGGACACCAAACGCCCGGGCAAGACCAAAGTCACCCAGCTTCAGGTTGCCCTCCTTGTTGATCAGCAAATTCTGCGGCTTCAGGTCGCGATGAAGGATTCTGTGCGCGTGGCAGTAGGCAATACCCTTGCACAGCTGCATCATGAACTTCTTGACAATGTTGTCGCCCAGCGGCTGGTCCTTTGGTATGCTCTCCATGTAGCGCTTGAGGTCCAGCTCAAGGAACTCAAACACCAGGTACAGCTTGTGCGCGTCGGAGTGGACAATATCGTACAGCCTGACAATGTTCTCGTCCTTCAGCTCTTTCAGCAACGAGATCTCCCTGATGGCCGTGCTCGGAACACCTTCGTCCTCACTCTCTAGTCTAATCTTCTTGAGCGCAACAACCCTTTGGCCTTGGCGCAGATCAAGCGCCTTATATACGACACCGTACGTACCTTCACCGACCTTCTCTAGTCTCTTGTAGTTGGCTAGCTCACCACTCATGTTGCAATGTGTTTGTGTACGGATGGAAGGGGAGGGGGATGAACAAATTGATCAAGTATGTAAGACGAATTGCGAGTCAAAGTACACCCTTCTTTATCGATTATTCGCTATAAATACGCGTGCAACTTTTGCTTAGCAAATTCGCTTTTCCACCTTGCTTCTGTGTTACGCGTCTTGTTTTATTTTATTTTATTTTTTTGGTTCTTCGGTGCCCTCTGCAGGGTGCTAAGGCGCACCTCCAGGAAAAGATGACTTGATGCTGACAGCATGGCCAGAATATATATTTGTAATTGGTTATAGACTACGTGGTATTTATCCTTATAAAGTGGATGCTATGAAGCGTGCACACTTGGATGTGTGCGGTTACCGCTCTGCCTACTGCTGGGCCTTTCTGGCAGCCTTCTTGAGAGCTCTAATTCTGATGGACTTGTGGAAGGAGTGGTTGATGGTGTTGACGATCTTCGAGTAGACACCGAAGGTCTCGTCGATGACAAACTCGTAGATAGCATGGGACCAGAATGGTGTCGCGGTGGCGTACCTGTCCTGGGCACCAGAACGTCTACCGACGCTCTTCAAAGTGGCGGCGACGAACTGCTTAGGGTTTGGAATCATCATCGAGGATCTTCTGATCTTGGACATCGCACTGGTAACAAGGTAGGACAGGACCAGCTCGACATCGATGTTGTCCTGGGACAGCTCGCCGGCCAAAGCATTGGACCAGTTCTGCAGGAATGCCTTGGAGCCACTGTATGTAGCCAGCAAGGGTGTAGGAATCAGGCCACCGAAGGAGCCCATTGTCAAAATCAGACCGCGCTGGGCCTTCTTCTCGCTCACAGTGTCCTTGATAACAGGGGCAACGGCCTGAGTGATCAATAGAGTAGCAGTGTTGTTGATAGTGATGATGTCTCTTAGCTCCGTCTCGTCGGTCTTCAGGAATGGAACGGGGATGGAGTGCGACTGGCCGACGTTGTTGATGAGGACCGAGACTGGAAGACCGTTGCACAGGTCCTTAATGCGCTGGTAGTTCGATGGATCGTCCTTGGCGATGTCCATGGCAAGAATCTCGACCTTGACCTTGAACTGTGCCTCAAAATCAGCCTTTAGGGCCTCCAGCTTGGACAGGGTTCTCGACACCAGGACCAGGTTGAAGCCGCGCTGGGCCATCTGTCTCGCGTACTCCTTACCGATACCGTCACTGGCACCTGTGACCACACAGTATGCACCGTTCTTGGCACCGTACTTGGCGTAGTTAACAGAAGGAAGAACGAAGAGGTCAGCGGCGAGGGCCAGGGAGCGGAGAGCGAGAGTGGTCAGTTTCAGAACACCGAAACCGAAGACGCACCATAGAGTAGCGTTCAAACACTTGTTATCGGCAGCTAGGGCCTGCAGTTGGTCGATGAATGTCATAGTCGCGACTGTGTTGGTTGGTTGGTTGGGAGGTCTCAATCCATTTGCCAGAGAGTGTTGAAGCTGCGTGGTTTTTTCTTTCATCAAGATTGGTTTATGGCATCCATCTCAAACAGGGGTCCACGCGAAACTTTTTCCCAGCCGGGATCTTGCGAGCGCGCGACTGCTTGACAGCATCTGATGTAAGGGTGCAGGAGGCAAATGTCTACATTGTTATCATGTATTAGTTAGTCGTAATGTTATTATGTATTAATTAGTCGTAATGTTATTATGTATTAGTTACTCATAATTTTATTATGTATTAGTGAGTTACATTTAGGTGTATGTAAATGTGTATGCATATGTATTGTGGATAATGAGGTGGGGATAAGCGTAACAGTGCAATGGGCAAGTGTAACAGTGCAATGGGCAAGCGCAACACTGCATTACAACATTCCCTACTCCTCGTTTATCCACTGGTTCATCTCGCGGAGGGAGATGAGAGCCCTCTTCTTGCGAATGCGCTCCTCCTCCGCCTTGAGCAGCTGCGATATTCTGTCGCAGCTCTCCACCAGCAGTGGGTTGCCCTGTGCCTTCTTCCACATCATCAGCTTGACGAGCGGCTTTACATTCGTCAGCCCGTCGACGTTTCTGATCTCGAGCACGACCATGTTTGGGAAGTAGTTGTAGGAAAACAAGTATGGCAAGGACATGTTTGTGAGCAGCTTGCAGTTGTTCACCGACAGTCTGCGCACGTTCTCCCCGTTGTTCTTGGCGAACTCCCAGAGCCCGCTGTCCGTGACGCTGCAGCCCGCGACACCGACAGTCTGCACGTTGGTGTACTTGCCCAGCGCCACCAGTGAGACGTCTGTGATCAAGTGGCCGTTCTTGTGTCTGCCGAGGTTGATCAGTTTCAAGTTCTTGCAGCGGGACGCGATGGACACGACGCCGACGTCGGTGATGTTCCCGCACGCGCGCAGGTCCAGGTGCTCCAGCTTCTCAAGGTGCAAGGAGGCCTCGATCATGAACTTGTCGTCGATCACCCTGTTCCCTGGGAGTGCGAGTTTCTTCAAGTTAGTGAAACTGGGCAGCCACGAGGGCAGGGGCAGCAAGTTGGGACATATGTAGAACTGCAGCGTCTCAAGAGCGCTGAACTGCGTGTTGTCGGCGCCGAGACCCATTTCCAGGTCCTGGGCACGCAGGTGGTTCATCCTGTACAGCGAGAGGGACTTGGGCATACCGTGCCCATTCCTCCCATCGCGATACAGGGACTTGCTGGCTATCATGTAGTCGACGAACTTGCCGCTATCGCTGAATGAGAGTGTCTGCAGCAAGTAGGGCATCGCCACGTCGTTCCACAGCCTGTTCACCAATGAACAACTGTGCACGGCGGCCGTCTGCCTCGAACCGGCCTTGTTTGCACCACCGGCAGCAGCTTCCATCTCCGCCACGTGACCCAATATCCTGTCGAGGATCTCAGGGGTGTCAAAGATGCGATGGGCGGCTGTGCGGGAATTACCCAAAGTGGAAACACCGCGCAGACTCAGCTCCGCGAAGTTCTGCACCAGGAAGGGCCTAGACTCGACCGGAGAGGAGTGCAGTAAGTGCTGCTGCTGGCTCAGGCGCTGCGGGCTGGGAATCGGGGAGGGCAGGCCGTTGTCGATGGAGATGTGCTTGGTGTGTATGCGGAGCGGGGCCTTTCCGCGGGACGGTTCCGTGGCACCGCTGTGTTCCGTGGACCTCTCCAGAGGGTATGTATCCCGCAGAGACGGAGGCGAGGAAGGCGGGGTGGACCCTGTGTACTGGTAGGGGTGCTTGCGACCGCGGCGCATGGGCGACACGGAGCGCGTGCGGTTGTGCGTGGGGGCCGACAGCGTGCGGCTGAGACTGCCGTGTCTCTTGTGTGGGGGCTGTAGGAAGTGGGGGGCCTCGTCTAGGACGCTGTCCACGGGGCGTTTGGATAGAGAGTTGAGGTTGTCATTGTTCGTCATGTAAGGGTTGTGCTGTTGTGCTGTTGTGCTAGGGTAATTGTGCTAGTGCGGTTGCTTAAAGAAAGTATGGGGTGGGGCAGGCAGTTAAAAGAGTGACTGGGAGCACGGTGCGAGGAGACAGAAGGAAGACAGAAAGGAGGGACTGAGTTGGAGTGACCACGTTAGGATGTGTATACTGGGCTGTTTTCTATTTCGCAAAGAAGGATAAACTAGTTGTGTGTATGTAGAGGGGCATATACCTAAATTAGCAAGAGACACTGGAACATTCGCCTGTTATATATATACATATGTGTTCTCGAAGGTCGTCAGTTCAATTGATGTGCTTGACATATCGATGGACAGAGGGATAGGCGCTGCACAGGGATAGGCGTTGCACAGGGATAAGCACAAAGCACACAGCACAAAGCACAAAGCCCAAAGCACAAAGCACACAGCACACAGCACCAAGCACAAAACATATGGAGTATTCAGGGATTAGCCCCAAACACACAGATACACGTACCGCCGACCCAGCACGGCGCAGAATGTAAATATAAATAAACACAGTGAACCTGGAAGGTCAAAGGACCAGTACGGCAATCTCACAGCCGCCACTGCCATACTTGCCCCTGTCCGATGTCAACATGAACTCAATGGCACACACACACACACAGCCGCTGTTGAGATGGCAGCCGCCCAGCACCACAATACACTCCTGTGCCACGCGGATGCAGGAGGAAAACGACCAGAATAGCCGCTGGCCAGCAAACACGCGAAGACCCGCGAACGAGCGAACCCGCGAAGACCTGCAAAGTAGGGCGAACCCGCGAACCAAAACGGGGCCGCGCACTCAGGCCAAAATAAAACGCTGGCCAAATTCTGCACAGCCGCTGGTCTGTCCGATGCCTGCGACGTTGTCTAGGTAGAGGGCCCCGCCCCGTTGTCTGGGAAGACCGCCCCGCGCTGTGTGAAAATTTGTTCTGCGCGCCTGTCTCTGTTTTTCGTCCCGCGTGCTGGTCGAAAGCGTGTCGCCACTACAAATGCGCAGCACAACTGGGCGGCGCCAGACAGCTGTTACAGTGCCGTGCTAGGGAGCGTTGCGCAGCACTCGCAGGGGGAGGGAGGCCCTGGGAAGGTTGAAACGGGGGGAAGGTAGCCAGCAACAGCAGGAGCTGCGCACACGGCTGGATGTCCTGGTGTTGGAGTTGGAGATGGAGATGGAGCTGGAAGAGCGGGTGGCGATGTGTGTATGCGTACTGCTGACTACGAGCCAGCCAGGTAACGTGTAACAGGGCCAGCCAGGTAACTTGTAACAGAGCCAGCCAGGTAACTTGTAACAGAGCCAGCCAGGTAACGTGTAACAGTCTCCTGGCCAGAACTGTATATAAGGGGTGGGTCCGTGACTGCATCCAAACACCATGAAACGGAGGGGTTGCTTCTGTGGCAAGGGTGCTTTCAACACCCCAACAGACCAAGTCACGCACATGCAAGGGCAGTGTATTGCACGCACATGCACACAATACAGTGCACACACATGCACACAATACAGTGCACGCCTACAAAACAGGGTCCTCCCTGTAGCAAGTAACCCTGCATATATCTCTATTGTACACCCAACGACACATTACTAACACACCTCCAGAAAAGTAATAAACCCCACCCCTAATTGCATTAGATCAAAGTATCGACTTATTAAGCCCTATTCTAAAGTAAGTACACATGACAGTCGCCTGCATCACTGTGGCGCTGTTTCAGACAACTACACCCCTCGTATCTAATTACTAACGACACCCCTCGTATCTAACTACTAACGACACCCCATCGTATCTAACTACTAACTACAACAGCCACTCCCACCAGGCAACGGGAGGGAAGAGTGTGGGCGTGCTTCTTCCTTTCTTCTTCTCGCTTCTTCTCGCTTCTTCCCGTTTCCTTCTTGCCCCCCTTGCCTCTCCGCTCTTCTCTATGCACACCCCTGCTTTTTGCAGAGGCGGGCACTAGTGTGCATCTCCGGATATGCTCAGAACCGGGCGCGGGCGTGGGCGTGGGCGCAGGGTACGGTATGGCGGCGCGGGCATGGCGCGGCGTATACCCCCACCCCACCCAACATCCCACGCGCGCCGTTTCACCGCGACCGGCTTAGCAGAGCAAGCCGCAGTGCATAGATCCCTCCGGGCAGCCACACAGGGCAGCCGCAGAGACCACAGGGCAAGCGTTGGGGAATCTCCCACGGACAAGCGTTGGGGAATCTCCCACTGGCCTCGCGTAAGCCTTACATGGGTGGGGACATCTGCAGACACGCCGCGACCATTACTCTCCCTACACTCTGAGACCGCTACTCTCCCTACACTATGCAACCACCCTTCTCCCTACACTCTGCGACCGCCCTTCTAGACACATAGGACGTGGAATATTCGACGGACTGGCACTGTTGCTGGTTACTCTATTCGGACATCGACTAGCGGTGAGTGCAGGGAGACATTCACCGTGCACAGGGAGACGATTGGTTATGTGGTCGTGCTGAGACAATGATGTGGTGTGAGGTAAGATAGTGTGAGGTAAGATAGTTACTGACACGGCATTACTATGGTGTGTACTGTATACTACTAGGGTGTGTACTTCACCTTGTACAGAGCGGACATCCCTCCACAATGTGTCTAGCACAAAACGCACACTCTACAAAACACCCACTCTACAAAATGAACATGTAACTGCTGTTTCATTTTGCAAAGAACAAAGTGTCCCCCGCTCTAAGACAGCAGCACAACCACACCCCGCAGTATCTTGAATTGGACATCCATCGTATCGGAAAGTCTTAATTGAACTTGTAGATATAGAGGGCAGCACGGGTGTATCTATGCACTCTTGTATGGTATCCCTCCCTCCCCTCTGCGCTCCTCTGCAGCTCCCCTCTATTACTCCTCTGCAGCTCCCCTCTATTACTCCCTCGGCCCCTCGGCCCCTCGCCCTTG
>JAKTPZ010000065.1:11401-43979 GCA_030579215.1 Maudiozyma pseudohumilis
TGCGCCGCCGTCTTCGAGAACACCCCGTGGACGCTTCTTGCAGGGCAGGCAGTTTCCTATTGTAGTCGATGTGAGGGCTGCAGCTCTTCTCCGGAGTTCCCGCGGGTATGTCCTGGGCTCTTCACCATACACTCTACCCTCGCCTCTACAGATGATGTGCAGACAACACCCTGTACAAGCAACCGTTACGTACATCCCACAATATATCGCAGAGACTTTACAGTATGTAATACAATAAGGTATGCGCCAATGCAGTCTGGAGGGGGCGGGTACAGGGGCCGCGATCGTTTAAGTGTTCGTCATTCCTGGCAAGAGTCGGTCGTGGAGGTTCCTTACTTCAGCAGGTAATGGTGCATGGGTATATATATGGATACCCATGCATATCGGTCCTGTGGTTTATTTTGGATGTGGCTGTTTTTACGCACTCTCGCATATACTTGTTCTCTTTTCGAAACACCCAACTTGCTACAAACAACCACTTTTGTAATGGCGCTGAACAATAGACTAAAGTTGAATAGGTACTCGTTTCCTACACTCGGGAGGTCCGGCAGCTCCTCGCGCCGTACTTCGCGCGGGTGTGAGGACACCGACTCGTCCCCACGCACTCCCTCTACCTCGCCTAGACGCAATGTCTCGGCACCGGTGTCTGCACACTTCCAGCTGCAGACGCCGCCACAGAGCTCTTTCGGCACCAGTCGTGGGAACAAGCACAACATCGACATGGCACTGCCGCTGCCGCTGCCGCTGCCTCCAAGCTCCGCGGACTCCTCGAGGTCCTCGCTCGCCTCTCCCACGAGCGCCACACACTCGCACGATGCCTCCCACAGACACTACCACCGCAAGACTAACGCCATATGCGTGCCCAACGACATAGACGACATCAACCCCATCGTCCTGCCACTGCAGGGTTCTTTGCTGCTGGACAGCAGAAGCGTCTCCGACAGCGCCCTGGACCCTTCGTCGCCCCTGGGCGGCGCCGGCGCCGGCGGGAGCACGGGGTACACACACGCCATGTCGCCCAAGCGCACAATAGAGGACACGAACGAGCAGCTCAGGCGCAATTCCGTCGGGCAGTTCGCCAGTCTCTCGGAGTTCGCACAGCTGAACCATATCGACGTGACGGGCAGGGAGTTCGTCAACGAGCCCATCGCGCCAAAGATCGACTTGGGGATGTGAAGCGGGTGCGTAGTGCGGGCTGCCAAGAGCCAATTAATAGATAGACAGTAATTACAAAAGGGCATACAGCGGTACGTTTACAAAAAGGCATACAGCGGTACGTTTACAAAAGAATACCCTCGCGCTTGCAAAAGAATACCCTCGCGCTTGCAAAAGCATACCCTGGCGCGCTTGCAAAAGCATAACCACCAACTTGATACCCCGGCACGTTTACACTTGCGCCCGTCCCCTTATATATAGACTATATCCTTACTTAAAACTAATGTTCATGACCGTTTCGTTATATCGTTGTGTGTGTGATTTTCGCGTCTTTTATCAAATTTAGCCATTTCCGGAGATGTTTTCGCGTGGGTCACGTGGGGTGCCACAAAAACGGTAAAATTGCCCTTCGCGCTTACCCGCCTCGGTGATACAAATATGTACACACTAAGTATGTGAAAAGGTTGTGCATCGCCGCCAAGTGGCAAAATGGGTTTATAAAGACACCCACAACACAACACAGGGCTATTCACAGACCAGTGGCAATATGGAATGGACGATACGGGCGGCCAGGAGGAAAGACGTGCAGCCGGCGGGCGGGTCCCGATCAATAGTGGAGTCTATCAATGCGCTGAACAGGATAGACACGCGGCTGCAGGATGACGCAACTGATACAGTGAGGCGCAGTGTAGGGTGGTTGCAGAAGATACGAGAAATACACCAGACGCATATGCTGTCCCCAGAACACACAAGTATATTCACAAACAGTGTGGGTGTTGATAACTCGCCGGGAAGGTCAAGGAAACAGGAGGCGGAGGAAGAGCCCGTGGTGGAAGAGGCAACACCGCCGAAAACAGTGCAAGAAGAGGCAACACCGCCGAAAACAGTGCAAGAAGCTGTCGGGGTGGCCAGGGTTACCCAGAGAGGAGGAGGGCCTGATGTTACACCAAAATCAGCAGTTAACCACAGTAGTATGATGGAAGCTACAGGCATGAGTGGATCACCTCGTGGAAATAACAAACAAAGAACTGCCTTCGGCGGATCAAAATCACCAACAGTAAAGCTACCTCCTTGGTCGCCTTACAAGGCAGATGGCAGTTCGGGTGACAGGAATAGCGCAAGCAGAAGTGTCGGAGGTAATGACAACAGGGCTGTGGAAGGTAATAACAATAAAAGTACGGAGAGCAATGAGAGTCTGCACGTAAAGAGCAATGGAAGCACACGCCGAATGGATATTACCGATACGCAGAACGTCGAGGCACCAGTACTCAACAACACAACGGGTACTACCGCCTCTACTTTACACGACGCGAGTGCCATGACAACAGCAGCCTCGGTTCTAACAACAGCACCCAGCACGTCTGCTCCGCTAGACAAGGGTAATTCAAATCACAGACTCACGATATCGTCGACAATATCGCTATCTTCCAGTACTACGGAAGTAAACAATAACACCGTACGTAGGTCTCCTAATGCCACCATTAACAGGATGAAACGCAGATCCAACATGTTTGTGCCACTACCAAAGAAAGATCCGCTGGTGGTACACGATGCCGCAAAGTTTAACCAGAACCACACATTCTCTGGTTCCACTCTTAAAGTACAGAAGCCAAACAACATATCGCCTGGTCTTCAGATCAAGGGCAGACAAACCCTAGCGGCAAGGGGCTCAACTAGGATGCGTAGTCCTGTGCAAAACAGGAATGTCTTTGATCGCCTAGCATCTACTTCAACAAAATCGTTTGATAAGAAAATCGCCAGTAAAGTTCCATCAGGGGGAAGGAAATACACAGCCTCATCAATAGATCTCTCAGGGTCACCGATGAAACGCCACGGATCAAGACGAACTTCTCACTTACCGCACACATTACCTTTGTCAACAAACTCGACTAATAAAGCCAATAGCACAGTCAGTAAAACGCTACAGGATATATTTTCGACAGGCCCATCTCGTGAAACTCCGACAACTGCTAATGATAACGGTACTACTCCACAACAACATCTTGCTACCCGAAGATCATTAATCCCAACACCAAATAAAAGAATTTCACTTGGGAATGACAAGCGCCACTCACTCAATATTGGGAGCAGTCAGAATAGTAGGGCATCCAATACAAGTGATAAGAATTTGTCCATAATAGGGGAAGAAAAATCATATCGGTTGAAGGACACTCAAGCAAATGCCTCAGGTGGAACTTCAACTATTCCCATGTCAACACATACTGAGTACCCAGATGATGCTAAGCAAACCGAAGCGAATGATCACCGACTCACAAAATTCCAGTTATTAAGACCTCAAGAGACTCAAAATAAGGATCTGAAACAGAAATTGCACAAGCGGCTCTCAGAGGTAATGAAAACCCAACAGGAGTCTGAGAAACAAAAAAAAGATTTACAAAGGAAGAAATCAGTCGGTAATATAACCGTCAAGGGGCGTACTAAAGCATATAGCGAGTTTAAAAGTTTTCGGACTTCGAGAAAACTGAGTAACACTAGAGTAAGCAATACATTTGGGAATATAAGTCAAACTTCAGAAAATGACGACTCTCATTTTTCAAAATTACAGAATGGTGCTATAGATACTAGAAATATATTAGATGCCCTGAACACTGGTGATTATAGAATGAGAGTCGGTGAATCGCTGGATGATCTGCCGCATCAACCTCCTATTGCAACAACGGGAAATGAAACTCTCCCTGAGATTTTCTCTGATTCTGATCAAGAGGAGACCACGACTCTGAAGGACTGGGCAAGATCACCCTACCTTCAACAGCAATTGCAAGAACAACAAAAGTGGAACTATAAAAAGATATTTGGTCCTATACCTCCAATCCACCTGGATGAAATATTTGGTACATCTCGTTTCGAAAAGTACAAAAACGCATCAAATGCTCCCAAATAATGATACCACTGCGCATATTCCAGCATACATGTAAGCATGATAATTATGCACAATTAGAATTACACATCCGTGCACTTACTTATGTATATATTTAAATTTATAAAACCGTTAATGATACAATATATGGCTTATAATGCGAACCTTACATTCTCCTTTTGATGGCCTCGGTTTTATCCCACTTCGAGATCCATTCCTCACTCTCAGTCTTTGGAACAAAGTATATCTTTAGTGCATTGTCAAATAGTGGAACCTTTGGTGTATCCTTCTTCAATATGTCATGAATTGTTAATTTCTTACCAGCCTTTATCAAACCACCAGATTCAGTTTCCATGTATGCTAGTAACTTCTTTGCACTGAAGTTCTTGTGCTCAGGCATTTCAAACCACTCCGGTGGTCTCTGCATTACCATATCTAATATATCTTGAATGGATGAGAGTTCACCAGTTTCGGCGATGAAATCAAATTCATTTGTAGTAGGGTACATGATGATAGTCGGATATATCATTTGAGATTCGAAGTCCATTGGGTTTTCCAATTTGGCCTTGGCACTCTCCAAAAACTCAGATTTCTGCTTTGTTGGAATATTCTTGATGTTTCTCAGCACTAGAGCATCAGAGAGGAAAGTTTTCAGATCGTTCTTCCGCTGCTCCTCTTTGGCTCTCTTTTCTTGGTAAGCTTTGCGTTCATATTCACGTTTGGTAATGGTACCAAGGAGGTTTTTTAAAGATACATTCTCTGAATCAACCTTGAGACCAAACTGGACAGCATCGTGAGCATCTTTTAATTTATCTAGAGCAAAAAAAGCCTTACCCATACGAAAGTAGCACTTCACATTCATTGGATTAATTCCTAAAGCCATTTGACAGTTACCAATACAGGTTCTGTAATTTTTCATTTCCAACTCACACATAGCTCTGTTGGCATACAGTGATTCGTTCACCTTGTTGTCTTCGCACATTATCTCAAGACCCTTGTCGTACATGTCTCTGGCATCTCTGTATCTCTTGGCCTTGTACAGATCGTTACCTTGGTTCTTGAAGTTCTCGGCAATTTCATGTGGTTCACCCTCATAGGCCATAGCTTTAAGAGCTTCTAATTCCATATTGTCACCACCAGCACCATCAGACTCGTCAAGCTGGGTCATGAAGAAAGGCATTCTGTTTAGCTCATTTAGCACCTCATCGGCAGATTTATTGTGGAACTCTGATAGTTGCGGTGGCAGAGCCAAGTCGTTTGGACCTGGAACATATTTCTGTGGCTTCTTGTATTCCTTAGACATTGCTATTGAAGTGTTATGTGTTGTCTGTGTTGGCGGTAAAAGTCAAGTGTAAAATATCCAACATCGAACACTTGACCTTTCTATTATAAATTTTTTTTTTTCGTCGCGCTATTACCTAGTGCTCGAAAATTTGATATTGTTCAGCGATGAGTTGCCGAGCAGAGTGCATTTTAACGTTCGACATCTCTTTCGTTAGTGATTTTTTGTTTATTTATTTAATTATGTTTCTCTTTCATTTCGAATTTGATTATTGTATATAAAGTTATTATAATAAAGTTAAATGCTACCTGGATAATCAATGAGAGTAGTCTTCCCAGTTGGATGGCTTTTCCAGACCCTGGGCGGCATAGTACTCCTTACCACAGGAATAACCCTTGAAGGTGAAGTCATTCTTCTGCACACAGTCACAGTGGTTCTCTTCCCAGACTCTGTCGTCGATCGGACAGTTATCGTAAGGTGGGTGGTGGTAACCAATATCGGAGAAGTAGTGGATTTTGTCCTTTGGCAGCAGTAGCGAAGCTGCAATGGAATGAACAGGAGCATCACCCCATCTCTCGTAGAAGAAACCACCGGCGTGGTCTAGGTAGTCGAAGTAAGCCTTGTAAGCTGGGGATCTCCATAGGTTCAGGTTGGCAATCTCAAAGTTGGACCAGAAGTGGCACAGATTGTAGTGCTCACCGTCGTCATTGGACAAGAATTTCATCAGGTTGTCCTTGGCAACGTACTCTGGGTTCTCCTTGAAGAACTTCATGGAGGTGTCCCATAGGGTTGGGATCGTAGACAGGAACTCGTGGATGGAAATGGTGAAACCGTACACCTTCTCATTGTCCTGCATCCACTTAAAGACATCGTACTTAATGTCACAGTATAGGTTAATGCTTGGCTCAACTCTCCAGTACCAGTCGTACTCGTCTAGAAGAGGATGCCTCCAGAAGAAACCGGACTGGAAGCGGCACATGTGTCTATAAGACTCGGAACCACCGTAAATGATGTTGGACATCTTATCTCTAGTCTCGGCGGCCTTGGTCTGGTCGATGTAATCTGGGTAAGACCAGTGCTCGTGTGGAATAATGCCAAACTTGACAGTGGATGTAGGAATCTCCTCGTGAATCTTATCCTTGAACTCCTGTGTGAACTCAACATCATTCAGGAAGATCCAGTCGTACTGGAACTGCTCGTTGAAACGTTTCTGGACCTTTCTAATGGAGTTGACCATGTCGTGCAGTTCGTTGTTTCTGACTAGAGTAACAAAACAAGCGCGAGGTCTCTTACCATTGGTGTTCTTGAAACTGGGTCTAATGAAGTCCATAACATCCTGAGAAAGATCGGCGATACCTGCAGCAGCAGCAGCATCTTCTAGAGCCTTAGCCCCCTCGTCGACAACAGTTGGTTCGACGGTGGTACCAGCCTCGGCGGCAGCCTCGGCGGCCTCACGTTCCTGCTCAGCGGCCTTGCCTGCAGCATCGAGATCCTGTGGCGAGTTACCTCCGCCGGTGAACCCGCTCAGTGAAAAGTCAAAAGTGGTTGGAAGGTACTCGGCGACATAGTCTTGGGTTGACGAGTGGTTGCTTAGCGCAACAAGTGCGAGCAGCGTTACTGTCACGAAAAGCACGAACCGAAGCAGACGTTTGCTTAGAAACACTGCCATGATTGAGAATTAAGTTCAAGTGACGTTGGTGCTCCAGGATACGATGGTAAAGTGGGGGAGAATGTTGGCTTTTTACCTCCTGTGGATGGCAGCGCTCTTATGCGTTGTCACTTATATAATCCGACGCGTTGTCTGTCGGGAAAATTTTTCCCGTCTGTACAAGCACGCGGGTGCGCTGTCCTTCGCGTCAAGTGGCAGCTGCTGCGCCGAAGTCAAAAAAAGGGTTCTTCCAACGCATTCGATGCGGCGCAGCAACAGTGCAGTATGCAGCGCGGGTACTAATGGATACGCTAATTGTCTTTGGTGAAGGCACAGCAGTGTATTATGCAGTGGATACGTTCATTGTCCTTGATGAAGGCACAGCAGTGTATTATGCAGGGAGTGCCAAGACACGGGACTATTCCTGGCCACATTTGATAAGCTCCCTTTTATTGAGTAGTTGTTAGTTCGTGTGTAGCCAAGACGATTTGTTTCGGTAAGCCCTGCTGGTAAAAAGAGTTGAGAGTGTGGGATAGATTGGCAAATTCGCGAATAGGATTGCTAAAGTAAGGGGGAGCTTTGTTAGGGTTATTATGTAGAAATATGTCGTACACCAACATGAGTGTAGTCTCTCTGGTTTCGAATAATGTCTTGGACCTTTGTAATGACCTCAACTCTAGAATTAATTGAAGACAAATTTTCATAGTGTCATGGTCAGGCAACAGGGTTACACTAGTTCTTGCGGAACAATGCGGGGGGAACTAGGAGGGAATCGCGTCATATTAGAGCATTCGTGTAGTGATGTGGTGGCGCGATATGCACAAATGCTCTGGTGGCCAATTATTCTGTGCTTAGGGAGTTGCAACTACCAGTTCTTTATGATTCCGCGATGTCCCATCCCGAACCCAGCACCATTATCATGTTCCAACAGAAGTTGCGAAGCTATGCATTGTAACATGGGTGCAGGACTGAACCAGGACAAAAAGAAGTACCTCCCCGTTCCATGTAAAAGTGTCCATGTAAAAGTGTTCATGTAAAAGTGTTCGTGTAAAAGTGTCCATGTAAAAGTGTTTATGTATGTGTCTGCTTTGTGCCATTCCCACGTTCTACACACGACCAACAAGCCCAGGACCAGGACCAAGACCCAACACAAAATTTGCCACCCTATATATACGGGAACTGTGGCCCCAGTGGCAAAAAATAATAGCCGCCGAGCAACTCAGCCGTTTAAACTTACCCTCCCACCGCACGCAGAAATAGCCGCACAAACCACACAGCCCCGCGGCAGCTACGCAAAAATACAGCGCGGCAGAGGGCGGCACGTGAACGAAAATATCTGGAACAAGCGGGAGAAAATCGCCTTCCACGGCCACCCCGTGCAGCACAACACATAGAAGTGTTTACGTCTCTTTAAATAGAAGGGCATCACATCTCAACACATACAAGGGTATCACATCTCAACACATAGAAGTGTTTACGTCTCTTTAAATAGAAGGGCATCACATCTCAACACATACAAGTGTTTCACATCTCAACACACAAGGGTATCACGGCACAACGCACCAGTACAATACAGGACGTACATTACCCCCCACACCATGTCGTATAACGGAATCGGCCTGTCGTCTGCTAAAGGCAGCTCCACCTCTGGCCACATCCAGCAATCTCTAGTGCGCGCACACGCCAGACCCCAGTCCAAACGGGGTGACAAAGCCCGGGCCACAAGCAAGGGCAAGGTAAACAAGGAGTCAGCGCACTTGTCGCATGCCGACCCAACTATACACCGGCACATGCAACTGCGGGAGATCGAACTGCGGGTCTCCAACCTCCAGGACACGCTCGAGGACGAGCAAGACGGCGGGTCGGGCATCACGGACACGCAAATACAGGAGCGGTGCGACGCCTTGCGCGACAAACTAAAGAGTGAGGCTGCGACTGAGACGAGAGTGGCGAATGCGTACAAGAGCAGGGAGAGTCGGGGAGATATGGGAGATATGGGAAACACGGGAAACACGGGAAATCCGGGAAATCCGGGAAATCAACAACAGAGTCGGGGAAATCAACAGAGTAGCATAGCGAAATCGACAGAGTAACAAGACGAATCAACAGAGTAACAAGACGAATCAACAGAGTAAAAAGACGAATCAACAAAGTCGCAGTCGAATCAACAGAGTCGCAGTCGAATCAACAAGGCGATAATTCCCACACTCGTCATCGCGGCAGTGCCCCGCCCCTCAAGATCACGCGACCGCCAGTGCACCCACGCACCGTCTCTTATCGGCCGAAGCATCGCGCGGCGGGAAAATCGCGATACCGTGCCCGAGCGAAGCGTGCATTACTCACTGCACATTCTTTTCCCCTCTATATATAAGGGCGCATGCCTTTGTCTTGGGGGTATACAAGGCGCAAGAGTCTGTAAGCATATAATCGCAAGCATATAATCGCAAGCATATAATCGCAAGCATATAACGCTATAAACACCACCGCACACAATGCTGCGCGAAACAGACCCGCTTCTGAATGCGCACACACATACGCGCACACGCACACGCACTCGGCGCTTCGGCCTCGTCTCGGCCGTCTCTCTCTGCCTGGCCGTGTGGATGCTGTGCGCACACTTCTACACCAGCAACACCGGCAACAACCGCAACAACGGCAGCCTGAACTTCCCCTGGCACTGGCGCCCACACAAACGCGCGCACAAGCGCAACATGATCTTCTTCGTCACCGACGGAATGGGCCCGGCCTCGCTGTCCCTCACGCGCTCGTACAGACAGCTCGTCGAGGGCCTGCCGCTAAACGACACCCTGACGCTGGACCGCCACCTCATCGGGTCCAGCCGCACCCGCTCGTCCGACTCGCTCATCACGGACTCCGCGGCGGGCGCTACGGCGTTCTCGTGCGCCCGCAAGTCGTACAACGGCGCCATCGGCGTCACCCCGCTGGACCAGCACCAGGGAACCTCGCACAGGGGCGCCCGGGCGTGCGGAACCGTGCTGGAGGCCGCCAAGCTGGCCGGCTACGCCACGGGGCTCGTCGTCACGACGCGCATCACCGACGCCACGCCGGGCGCGTTTTCGGCGCACGCAGACTTCCGCGTGCAGGAGGACCTGATCGCCGAGCAGCAGCTGGGCGGCTACCCGCTCGGCCGGATGGTGGACCTGATGATCGGCGGCGGCAGTGCGCACTTCCGGCCGGACGTGCGGGCTGACGGCCGCGACCTCCTAGACGAGGCTGCAGCGGGCGGCTGGCAGGTCGTCGAGGACATGGCCGGGTTCTCGCAGTTGCAAGGCGGTGCGAACGTTTCTCTGCCGCTGCTCGCCTTGCTCTCCCGCGGCGACATCCCCTTCGACATCGACCGGCCCCGCCACGAGTTTCCCTCGCTGGAGGAGGAGGCCATGACCGCGGTGCGCGCGCTCGAGGCCGCTACGCGCGATTCTGAGCACGGTTTCTTCCTGCTCGTGGAGGGGTCGCGCATCGACCACGCGGGCCACCAGAACGACCCAGCCGCCCAGGTGCGCGAGGTGCTCGCCTTCGACCGGGCGTTCGCCGCCGTCCGGGAGTGGGCCGCAGAGTCCCCCGTGGAGACCGTGCTGGTGTCCACCTCTGATCACGAGACCGGGGGGCTGGTCACGGCGAGGCAGGTGACCCCGGAGTACCCGGAGTACGTGTGGTACCCGGAGGTGCTTGCCGCGTCGGGCCATTCGGGCGAGTACGTTCAGCGGCTAATTGTGTCCTTCGAGGGGAGCCACGGCGACAAGGTCCGGTTCATCGAGAAGGAGGTGCTGCGCGGGATGCTGAACATCACGGACTACACGGAGCGCGAGGTGGACGAGATCGCGCGCGAGGCCGATGGGAGCAAAGTGCAGGACATGGTCAACCGCATGGTGAGTGTCAGGGCCCAGGTCGGCTGGACCACGCACGGCCACTCCGCCGTCGACGTGAATATATACGGGTACGCAAACAGGAGAGACACGTGGTACGGGTTGCTAGACAGGCTGCAAGGGAACCACGAGAACATCGAGATCGGGGCGTACATGGAGGAGTATTTGCAGCTGGATCTGGATGCGGTCACAGAGAGGCTGCACAATACTACGCATGCCCCGGGCAAGGCCACGGTGGAAAGTGCCATGTACGATATTTATGAGCATAAATTGAACTAGGCGGGGGGACATTAGCCCGCATCTTCTTTTCTTTCCAAACTATATTCGCTATACCTATAGCGTGTTGTACCGTTGAACTTGTTGTACTGTTGAACTTGTTCTACCGTTTAACTTGTTGTAATGTGTAACTCGCTAATACAAAACCCATATACATATTTGCTATGCTATTATTTCTACATATACTTACCCACCCTACGAATGATATACGAAATAATTGGGCATACCCGATAGCTGGTAGGTCAGCCTCTGCGCCATCTTGGAGAAGCCCTCTGTGTCGATGCGGTGGTGGAAGGGGAAGTTCGGGAACATCGCGCCGTCGCGGTGCACGTCCGAGAGGACCAAGGTGCACGCCATCGACACACTGTCCACCACCACGGCATCCAGCAGCACGCCCTCGCTGGGATCCACGGACCGCAGCTCGTCCAAGTGCACACGCCCGGTCTCGAGGTCGCCGATGCCCTCCATGAATATGAAGTTGTCCGCGTAGCTGTTCTGCACCTGGCGCCAGTGGTCGTTCTCGATCCACGATTTGTGGTTTTCGTACTCAAAGGAGCGCGACAGTTTCTTCGCGCTCGCTTCCCCGTCCTTAGCGCTCGCTTCCTCGCCATTGGACGCGGGACTCCGCGTCTGGATGTTGGCAGCAACGATCGGCTTCCCGACAGAGACCAGGTCCTCGATCAGCGTCTTGGGCGTCTCCACGATGTCCTGGTCCATCCACAGGATGTAGCGCGTCTCGGGTCCCAGCGCCGTCGACACGAGCTCGTTCTTTAGCGTCGCGAGGTACTGGCGCTTCTCCACCTCGTTCTCCACTTCGTCGGCGCCGTGTGTCGGAGCGTCGTTGGCGCGGAGGATGGTCACTTTCTTGAACACGGGCCTGTCGGTGCGCATCTGCGTCTCCTTCAGACGCCTCTCCAGCGTCTGCAGGGCGTGGTTGCCCTCAGCGGTGGGGAGAACCATGAACCCGAGCTCGATGTTCTGCCGGTCGAACGAGAGGTTCAGAATGTTCTCCCAGAAGTTCTCGTTGAACTTCTCGATGACGCTGAGAAGCAGCACCTTGTTGCTGTTCACAATGTCCTCCCGGGACAGGTAGTTCAGGTTGTAGTGCATGATGTGCTCCTCCACCACGCGGCCGCTGTCAGGGATGCTGCGGTCCTCCAGATGCTTGTACGAGTACCGTGGCATGGAGAAGCGGCTGCTGAAGGGGAAGTAATACGTTCTCTCGCGGCCATACGAGTCGATGTTGTAGCGGGACAGCAGGTCGTGTCTCAGCAGCAGACCGGCAGTCTTGGAGAAGAGGAAGAATACAGCCACAATGGCAATCGGTACCAGCACATACACGGGTCTCCATGCCCTGTGCCTTCTGCCAAACAGTAGCATAATATGTTTTTTTTTTTCTATATGCGGATATGTGTGTTTATGTCAGCCGGGGTGGTCGATATAGTAGCCTTGTAGGATATCGCGTTTTCAAGAAGGGAATATACCTTATTCTAACTAATTGGTTGAAAAAAGGAAAGCCCAAACCACGTATTGTAGATGTGCAAAACTACAAACTGGCCATGTGCAAAACTACAAACTGGCCATGTGCAAAAGCCGGCAACTGCCCATATTTTTAGTACCCAAAACAACAATCACCGCGACACGTCGCGTTGCTTACTGCATCGACGTGGGGGGAGGGGGTCGCAGGTCGTCAGAGGCCAACGACGTGCAGACGGATTAGGTGTACGCCGATCCTCTTTTGTCCCGGTGGCAGAGGGGCAGCACGCGCGTCGTGCGGGCTGGTCTGTGCGTGCTGGTTGTTCGCCGCTGCCGTGGACAGTGGGTGGCCAGACAATTCAGGCAGCCTTCCAGGCTGTGCCTCACATACTGAGATATAATAGTGTTGTGCTTCACATACTGAGATATAATAGTGTTCTGCCTCACAGGTAGCGAAATAGAGAGGGGTGAAATGCTTCCAGAACGGGGAGTTCAGCTGTCTCTGTACGAGACTTTGCTAATTTTGTCTTTACAATGATTGTCCAGCCTGCAGCCACGTGGTTGCTACTGGAAATTGTCTCTGCATTTGTCACAAATCCTCTGGCAAATGTGCGTGTGCGGTTTCAAATAATTACTAGATACTATGTAGTGTGTATGTATGCATGTGAAAAAGTTAGTGCGGGATGGTGGAGAGAAAGAAGCTCTAGGTCCAGATCTAGGAGCAGATTGGTGTAGTCTGTTTGACATTTTGTCGTCTATGGCATTTTATTCGTCCATGACATTTTGCCGTCTATGACCTTTTATTCGTCCATGACCTTTATTTTATGTTCTATCCCAGGACACGGCTCTCGTCCCAGATCCTGCCGCAGATATTCAGAAACACTTTCTTCATTGCTTCATCGACATTTGGCGAATCGGCGATAGTCTTGCCATCCCGACCCGGGATGGTCTGCGTGGGGAACTCGAAACTGAATACGTTGCGCATTAATCTTAGTTCGCCAGCCACTATGTTTTCGGGGGAATTGTCCACAGCGGTGATGTCGTTGATGTCATTAGGATCGTACATGTTAGTCGTGCCTGAGGCTTCATCCTTCGCGGGTTCATGCGTGTTTTTGTGGGTAGGAATAATATTACTGGTGTGGTCTTGTGCAAGTTTGTTGGTTGTATGTGGGTTTGTGTCAAATGCAGATTGTGCTGGGGTAGCCTCTCCAGCAGCGGTGGTGGTGGTGGTGGTGTTGACCTTGGCCGTAGTTGTTGGTTCGTGGTCATCACTTTTCTTGGAAATTACATTTGTAACTGACTTAGGGTTCTGAGACGTAGTTGTTGTCTCCGCAGTACTGTTTTCTTGTCTCGAGGATCCAGCATAGGCGTATGGTGGCGGAACCGCGGTGCTGGTAGGAGTGCCAGGGGCCATGCCGAACGCGAATGGTTGCTGGAATTGTGGAGGATACCCACCGTTGGCCATTGACCCAAGAGGACCAACTGGACCCATTGGTGTGCTGGCGTATTGGGCTGAAGACCGTCTACGGCCGTACGGCATCGGCCACATTTGGGGAGAGTACATGGAATGCATGGTCATAAGAGGCGAGGGATAGTAGGCAGGCATTCCGTAGGGCGAAAAGGGAATGGACTGTGGCACTTGTATTGTTTGCCCTGGTTGCTGGAATGGACCTTGAGTCTGTGTTTGGGCCTGGGCCTGGGCCTGGGCCTGGGCTTGTGCTTGGGCCTCTGCTTGTGCTTGGGCCTCTGTTTGTGCTTGGGCCTGTGTTTGAGCATCTTGTCTACCTAGGTACACCACACGTGGTTTCCGCTGCTTGGATGATTTCCTGAAAGATGTGACATGCGCAGGTGCGCTCTGTGGCTGTATAACCTGCTCATTAGATGCAAAGCGCGTATGGACGGTTGTCTGAGGGACAGCCTGATTATCCGCGGCCGTTATGCTGGCTTTTCTCAGCGGTGAGTGTTTAGAGGACTTATGGTGTTTTCTTGTTGGAGAGAGGTTCAGTGGAGGTGGAACTTTTCTCCTCTTTAGCGAAGGCTTATTCTTAGCCGATAGTCTTGGTACACCAGGTTCAGTCTGAGACAAAGACGCTACCCTCGAGGACACTGCTGACGAGTTAGCGCTGTTGCAAGCGGATGAACATGTTGAGCAGGAGGAGCATGACGAAGAAGAGCATGAAGAACATGAGGAGGCATTAGACGCCACAGATGCAGATCTAGGCTTGCTTGAAAGTATATCGGTGATCGATGCTTTTTTGGATGGGATCGGATTACTCATAGCTGACATCGAAGATTTAGGTCTTGTAATGCCAGATTCAAAGTCTCCTTGTGGTTGGGGTAGATTAGGACCTATGGACCCCTCACTAATGCTGTTGCTCTTGTGGTGCATTGGTAGCATCTGAGCCACTTGGGAATTATAGGATCCGCTATTCCCAAGATTTTGTATTTCATGTAATTTCCCGTCGTTTGCATCAATAGGCTGTACAGGTAACAGTGGCAATACGGGTGCGTCTACTGGTGCCTGCATAGAAGGACCAATACTCTCACTCTGTCTCGATATAGTGGGAGAATGGCTCCTTTGCCTGTATGCTGGTATAGCATCGACTGGATCTATTAAATTTGCAACCTTGATGACAGAACGTGCGCTGTCTGCCATGGTTGTATGCGAGTGCTTTTTTATAATGACAACTTCAAAGTAAGGCAACACTATTGTATGCCTAGCTTTAATTTGTATGAAGATAAGTGTGTTGTTGTACTTGTTTTAAGTATACCTACTTGTCCAGGTCAAAATATAATATGTCCAAGTTCCTTCCTTAAATTTATTCAAATAAGCACCTCTGGCTATTAATAATATAAATGCACTAATGCCCAGAGAATAATTATTTCCTGTGAAACGGGGCTGGCCAAGATGAAACTTGTTGGATGTCCCAAAGGGGGTTGTGCGTAAGTCTTTCTGGAATCTAAGGGACGAAAGAACCAAAAGAAAAAAAAAAGCGGTCGCGGCGTGATGAGTATCTCGATTGGGAAACTGTTGAACTTCTGGAGGCGCAGTAAAGAATGACGAATATTACTCCACGGTGTATATATAGGATGCACGCTTCTAAATTTCTGGGGTTTGGGTTTGTGTTGGTGGTGCTAGTTGCTCATTTAAATAGTGCGGTCCGCCACAATGCTCACGTTGTGATCCACATTCAGAAACGAGCTTGCATATATACCTGTATCAAGGGTGCCGTGTTAAAAGATCGGCGTAGCAAAACGATGAAGAAGAGGCTTGTCACAAGATAACTACGCATGGGAATGAGGCATAACAGTTACAGAAGGCGGAGAGGGATAAAAAAAGGGCAGGCAATGAGCTGAAAATGTATCTGTAACAAACCAGGGCGGACAAATCGCGTTTTACTAGTACTATTCGCCTATTTGGTAGCTATTGAGGAATAGACGACCGAGAAAGGCAGAACTCTTGAGAAAACTCAAAAAAAATAGACTATGTAAATTCCCGTACAGGCAAGTCAGGACCAGCTTACTGAGGTCTATTGCTGGAGAGAAAGACGGTGTCCCTCTAATGTACTGTAGATGCTCCTCAATACAGGCACCGTAACAAAAGCCCTACATAAAATTGTGTGAAAAAAAATATACAGTGTTGTACGCAGAAGGACGTTCGATATTCCGTAGCTAGGTAATGTCTAATTATTTGTAATAGTTCTCACGTTCCCTCATGGAGAGAGAGGGATTGCGCGGGACAGGAGCTATGCGGAAGGGTTTCAATATTATGCCCTGAGGCCTCTTCAGAGAGGCAACCAGCACCACTGGATAAACGTGCATGTTATTCTGTTTCGAGTCTCTATATCGCTTTGAGGAGACTTCTGCAGTATTCCTCTCTCCGCTTGGGTCTCTGAGTTCACACCATGATGAACGCAAGAAGATGGGGCGACGAAGAGAGGGGTTGCACGAGTGAAGGACGAAGAACGGAAACACCCAAATCCCAACTAAGAGCCCACGTTGCCTTCTCACAACAAGACAAGGAAAATCAATCTGAGAACGGAGCGGAACAGACCGTTGCAAAAACGCCAAAAGAGGCTGTGAGAGCGACCACTTCTACCCAGATTCCCCCGTAGCCCAAATTCTTCAAGAGAGTGTGACAGTGCGGTAAAAGCTCGCGGGGGAAAACAGAAACATGTCTCAGTTGCGATGGATCGCCGCGATAGGCGGAAACTCAGTGCAATACAAGAAGTGCTGGCTCTTTCACTACGGAAAGGCTGTAAGACTGCCAGAGGGGAGAGAGAAAGACAATACAAGAATTACAAATTCACGGTAAGAACTGCGTAGCGGTAAGACGACGATAATATTCACAGAGAAGTGCCGAAGAACTGGCCTCTCCTCCTGGACAAAAACTGGTCAATGGCCTACCAATTTGGAACGCACTCTTTTTGTTGCAGAATCCGCTGGTAGTCCTGGCTGAAAGCATTGCTGTGATCATTCCTTCCAAAGAGGAAATAAATGAGATTAGGTTTGCAAATGAAGGTCCACGGAATTTATTTGTAATACGATAGTTTCTGACCGGCAACCGTTGAAGATCGGGGCAAACTGGTCTGAACCTCACCATATTATGGAGACTGCTACGGGTTTTTTCTGTGCAACCCCGGGCCATGGAGGCCATAAACGGTGCAGTGTATTGAGTGTAATTTTTTTGTTTATTTTGTTCGGTCGCCTCGTTGTCAGAGGGCACCGCTCTGCTGTGTATTGTGTGTGCCCTGCGCAAGTTTCTGAGGGGCGCGACCAACGAACAAGCATGTGAAGATTTGACTAGTCCTTCTGTTGCTGCCGCGTAGAATTGCTGTTGGAAATCTACTGAAACAGCGAAAGCACGGGTCAGAGAGCGTGCCGCAGAACATGTATGTGCGGTTGTTTCTGTGCTGTTTGGAACTCTAACAGCGTAACAGAGCAGTGCGCAGGTGCAAACAGAGGAAGAGGACGATGGCTGTGCGTGCTGGAATTCAACAAACCAAAAGCTCCCATGGTAGCTGGTAGCAGGTAATGACGTGGGGGTATTTATTTGGGGTACCATTTCCCAAAAGGGGTACATGTACATGGTCGCAGAAAGAAGAAAGAGAACGGTTACCGCGGCATCGTTCTGTGGAATCCAGTGGTCAGATGAAATAAGAAATGAGACTACATAGAACGCGCGCAAAAAGAAAAGAAAAGACTGCCAACGTGTCTGTATACATGTAGCTGTCAAAAAAGTACAAGACAGAAAAAAGGGCGTATAACCTCTCGGCAATGAAGTTGCGAGCGTGGTATACATCGCCAGGAGGGAACAGGCATCGTCTTGGGATGATTTACCAAAAGACTCGTAGCAAAGAACAGTAGCAAAGAACCGTAGCAAAGACTCGTAGCAAAGACTCGTAGCGAAGACTCGTAGCAAATACTCGTAGCAAATACTCGTAGCAAAGAACAGTAGCAAAGAACCGTAGCAAATACTTGTAGCAAAGACTTGTAGCAAAGAACCGTCACAACGATTTGTTAAAATGATTCGCCATAACGATCCGTCGATTCGCCGATTTATTATCAGCGTCACCTTGGATCGGCATATTGTTTGGGTTGTTGGTGTGTTCCCACGTATATTCCAGGGACCAAAAATACACAATAAGGACCGTTTACCCCTCGTATAAGGCCTTCTTGCAAAAAGAAGAAAGTATATAGCTACTGCCGCATATGACGGTCTATATGTCAATGTCGTATAGACCGCTACAGTTAAGTGTCAACGATACGGCCTTGCAGTGCTGCAAATGCACTCCCCCCATAACGGCACTCGACAACTGTTGAAAGCTTTGACTTGGCTGGTTCGATCTATCTATTGTCACGTATTTGTTGCTGTACTTAGTGCCAATTCTCTTGCAACCGTCTTCTGTCGCTGCGGAGGCATGCAAATCCTCGGAAAAACCTGCGTAAGCAAACGACCGCTTGGCTCGCCCGCGCGGTCGAAAAAGGGGAAAAAAAGTAGCTCAAATATTAATAATATGACGCCACTCTGGACACATCGGAACTTGGGGCCGCCGCACACGGGCCCCCGCCCAACAGAGGAGGAGCGTCTCGGGGGGGTAGAAGAGGGGTAGAAGAGGGGTGTCTCCGAAGGGCTAGAAGAGGGGTGTCTCCGAAAGTCTAGAAGTATGGCGCTGCTCCCAACATAAATTAGTCAGGCAAGAAACGTTTGTAAGGATGAGCCGGTCCAGATGCCGTTACTGCAGTCGCTGTAGTGTCGTTGGACAGATTACGTGCAATGAAGGGTGCTGTCTTGACGTAGAGTGGCCGTACGCATGGAGCCTCGTGGGCTGGGTGTCCGTGTTCGGAGATGGCCTAGGTATGTACGTACAGCTGTTGTGTTTTGACAATACGATCGGTCCAGAATCGTCCCATCTTGTGAGTAATACCATAATGTTAATGCCGCTCTGTAGTCCATCCCGGCCAGCGCGCACGATGTAGTCATAGGAATTCGGGCCATCGCCATTGCAAGGGTCTGTAAGGGAGCGATGAGTTGTGTCGGCCCTTTGCTGTGTTCCCACAATTTTTAGTGTTGGAGTAACGGAGATAAGGGGTGGTTCGCGCTGTATATCCGATGATGATGAGAAAAAAAAATATTATATTTACCCCAACATATAAATGTGAGGGAAGAACACCAGTAAATGAGAAGTTTGTCTTGCCATCCTGTATTGTATATAAGTATTGGCTATTCCCTTCTTATAAATAATAATTCATAAGATGCAATCCTGTAAACAGTTCTATTCCCTCTACAATAGAAGTGTGCCTTCAGCCCTAAAAACATCCAAACGACTGCTTTCCACTAAAAATATGTCCTGCCCTTACGCTAAGCCATCTTCCATGGATGCCAATGGTGTCCGTGACGATCGCGTTGTCACCACCTCCAACGGTTTCCCAATTAACGAGCCATTTGCCACCCAGCGTGTCGGTGAGCACGGTCCTCTGCTACTTCAGGACAATGCTCTGCTAGATAACCTGGCACACTTCAACAGAGAGCGTGTTCCAGAGCGTAACCCTCACGCTCACGGATCCGGTGCTTTCGGTTACTTCGAGGTCACTCACGACATTACTGATATCTGTGGTTCTGCCATGTTTGACACCATCGGTAAGCGCACCAAGACTCTGACCAGATTCTCCACCGTTGGTGGTGAGAAGGGTTCTGCCGACACCGTCAGAGACCCACGTGGATTTGCTACCAAGTTCTACACCGAGGAAGGTAACCTGGACTGGGTCTACAACGCCACCCCAGTTTTCTTCATCAGAGACCCATCCAAGTTCCCAGCTTTCATCCACACCCAGAAGCGTAACCCTCAGACTAACCTAAAGGACGCCGATGCCTTCTGGGACTACCTAACCCAGCCAGCTAACCAGGTTGCTATTCACCAGCTGTGTATTCTGTTCTCTGACCGTGGTATTCCACAGTCCTACAGACACATGAACGGTTACTCCGGTCACACCTACAAGTGGTCCAACAAGAATGGTGACTGGCACTACGTCCAGGTCCACATAAAGACCGACCAAGGTGTTAAGTGCTACACCGGTGAGGAAGGTGCCCGCCTTGCCGGCCAGGACCCAGATATTGTTCAGCGCGACCTGTTCGATAACATCGAGAAGGGTAACGCCCCAACCTGGACCGTCAGCATTCAGACCATGACCGAGGAGCAGTCCAAGAAGCTGCCATTCTCCGTCTTCGACCTGACCAAGGTCTGGCCACAGGCTGACTTCCCATTGAGACCAGTTGGTAAGCTGTGTCTGAATGAGAACCCTCAGAACTACTTCGCCCAGATCGAGCAGGCTGCTTTCGCCCCAAGTAACACCGTCCCATACCAGGAGGCCAGTGCTGACCCAGTTCTACAGGGTAGACTATTTGCTTACGCTGATGCTCAGCGTTACAGAATTGGTCCAAACTACAACCAGGTTCCTGTCAACTGCCCATACGCCAGCAAGTTCTTCAACCCAATGATCAGAGACGGTCACATGAATGTTAACGGTAACTTCGGCAGCGAGCCAAACTACTTCTCTGAGAAGGCCAACTACCAGTTCATTCAGAAGGACAGACCAATCCAGCAACACCAGGAGGTCTGGAACGGTCCAGCCGTACCATACCACTGGGTCACTGAGGCTGGTGACATCGACTACGTCCAGGCCACAGACCTGTACCGCAAGGTCCTAAGTAAGCAGGATGGTGCCCAGGGCAGACTAGCCCACAATGTTGCTTCTCATGCTGCCAACTGTAAGTCTATTGACCTGCAGAAGAACGTTGTCGCTATGTTCTCCAGGGTTGATGGGGGTCTAGGTAAGGCCATCGCCGACGAGATCAGTTCTATCAACTCCAACAATGGCAAGCCAAAGTTGTGAGCAGGAAGGTAGATGGTCCACTCATTCTCAAACGTACATAATTATTATATTTCCATTTATATTTAACTCACTCTTAATGTCTATTTATTCCATTTATTCATGTTCTGTTTATGTTATGGTTGTCCAGCCGTACTGCCCACGGACAATGGCCTCTGTTCCGGGAACGCGCTCGGCATTTTGGGCATCGCGGCCAAAGGGGGGAGGAATAAAAAGGGTGGCGAATAAAAATTTGGCAGTCACTGTAGAGTTTATTCCTTCCTGTGGTCCCTCTCCAAGGTCCATAACCGGGTGTTCGATAGATATCATTATATTCATATACCACATTGGATGAGTACACTACTTACAGATTTGGAGTCCGGTTATAACGACTTCTTTATTAAGGGGGACATTCATGAAACAGGTTTACAAGCATGTCTTCGTGAGACTAAAGAGTTCCGCACTCAGTTAAAGAAACTTAAGGCACATCTTAATAAGAATATACAGGAGTCGAGACAACTGAAGGTAGATGATTCGTCTCCCGAGGGATTAGCTGCAGCTAAGAAAGTTGATAAGAGATATACGTTAATCCAGGACAAAATTCAGAAATCAGGCAGCGTATGGGACCATGCTGTGAGAAAGCAGACAAAGTTGTCACATCAAAGTTTGGTGAAATTCAACAAATCTGTGCTTACGAAAATCAGGAAATTTGATATGGACACTATCTACAAACATCAAGTCTCTAGTGAATACAAACATTGTATTGAGGGTGCGATAGGAGACCATATTGCACAATATCACATCAAGAACTTACCGATGATGCAAAGGGAAAGTGTGGAAGAATATATGCGCCAAGTTTTCAATGTCCATCCAAAATCACTAGAGGCTTTCAGTCAAATGGGATATATACTGCGTATGCTAAAGGAAGGAAAAAGCGAAACCTGTTGGAAATGGGCCACTGTCAATGAAAAAGATAATAACTCCAAATCGATAATTCTGTTAAGGTATCATCTTTTCATTATGAGTACTTTGGAACAGGCTCAGCACGATGATCCTATCAAAGTAATCCAGTACTTACTTTCCTCTTTTCCAAGGGAAGCATTTGGAAACACGGCCGTTCATTTTGGGGCAGAAAGTGTGCACTTCCTCACAGAACTATTGACTACTCAAAGTATTCGAAATTTGGACCAACTCATTGTGGCTAAAGCTGAAGAATGTTCCGAATTATTCGTCACAGAATTCTGTCATCGAAATAATTTGTCCGTTGGATCCGACCTCTATCAAATTGTGCTGGGCGGTGTGTATTCCTCCCAATATTTTTTGAAATACGCACATATTAAGTCCAGTGCACATGTTGGCTGGACTACCTCAAATGAACTGCCATTCGATGTTGAGTTGCCCAAATCCATTCCAAACTATCATCCGATTTTTATCTGTCCAGTTCTCAAAGAAGAAACCACAGAGCACAATCCTCCTTATACCCTGCTGTGTCACCACATTATTTCTCAGAATGCTTTGAATAAGATTTCTAAGGAAGGTGTGATCAGTGTTAAATGTCCGTACTGTCCAATAGTATCGCCTTGCACTACTACGCGGAAGGTTCGCTTCGTAAATCTGGACGCACTTAATCTGACAGAGTAGATTCTGACAATATGACTACATAATATGCAATATTTATCTTGGTTTATATCAAACCTCCCCTCTTTTTATATTCTTCGAAATCACCATCTGTAATACTCCCTGACCTGTTTCCATTTTCTCCACACAGCCAACCGGGAATTATGTCCACGTCAAGTAATCCATTGTCACACAATTCGTGTAATCCGCCAAACACATCCTTCCCTGAGAATTTAAATTTTATTGAAAGTTGGTTTGATAGCGGATCATTGGACACATGATTATAAAGCGTGAATGCGATATCTTCTACAGGTATCTCGCTGTCGTATTCGTCGACACCATTGTCTTCTTTCCCTTTGAATCTTAACATGGTCTTCTTCTTTAATTGTTGGATGTCTGTCTTTAATGTTAGTGACTCTTTTCCCACAATGGAACTGTGTTTTGTGGTATCCGTCAGAGGAGTTATATCTACTGATCCTTCGGCGTACGTGGTCCAGGCCCCCATTGCATGACCAGTTCCGTCTACACCAGCGATCTTGGTTATACTTTCAAGATTCTTAATAGGGTCTGCACCCTCATCCTTCAAAGTGAGGTACACCAGTTGCTTCCCTGAAGTGATATTTCTCGGCTGATTAAAGCATGACTTTACAGATATTAATAATGTTTCTTTGATGAGTTGCATTATCAGTTTGGAATAAATATCAGAGTCACGGTAATGTGTGTGGAATATTATTGGAGATTTCGATAACGTCGTAGCGACATAAAAAGGAAGACGTTGCGTAAAATGATCCCCTTTTCTGGATATATCGTATAATTGAATGCGGAATATATTTAGCGGAAGTGAAGGGTGTCTTGTATGGTAGATATGGCACATTTGTCCTTGCTTATTCAATAGTGATTTTAAATTCTGGCAAAATTCAGATGCGACAATCAAGGGTGAATATTTGTCATTTGTACCTTGATAGATGGTATGACAGTTCCACACGTAGCTCTTTGGGTGTTGTAACAGGACCTTTGTATCTAATTCTGCCAATTGAAATAGGTTGAGACCTTTCCTCCAATATTTCGTGATGATCAGCGAGGCAAGTTCGGGTCTTCCTATTTTATCTATTAGCTTGGATTCAAGATATTCTCTGATGTTAGCAACATTGTTCTCGCGATCACGCACTGCAAATCTTTCCACCCATTCTATCATTAACTTGCATAATGTAACAACAGGAAGTCGCCGCAGTTTCTGGGTCAGTAAAGTTCGATCCTGGCGTGGTGGAATGAACTTATCATCCGGTGTTTTAGTCATGTGTTTATACGTTGGTATTTTGTGAAATGAATTATTGAAGATCGAGCTACCGACAATGTTGGTTAGACTGTTGAAGGGGTGTACAAACTCAAGGTTGTAATGTAGTAGATGGATATTTGATGTAATGTGGTTTGTTTATTGTCAACATCACTCTTAACGATGTGGAGCATATTGTTAAACTCGATTGTTCCGCATTTTAAAGAATTATACGTATAAAATGTGGTTGTAAAGAATACATTACCTTAGCTAAACGGCAAGTTCGGGATGTTGAGTTTATATAAACAATATATCTACCAATACACTTTTAGAAAATTGTTAAATCCATCCTTATTACTCTGTTTTGTACCTTTTAAAAACGTTCCAAATGAAAAAAAAAATATAAAATAATGAATTAAAAAAAAAAACTTCCAATTCAATCAACTACTTAACAGGTGTAATACATCACAGGTTGTCGTCAAAATACGTTGTATTCCCACATTCCTAACATATATGCCTGATCTACCCCGAGGTAAACCGAGTTTCCCTAATAATCTGCAAAATATGTCAGCCGGACCGTAAATCGCACGTGACATTCGGATTACGTTCCCGAAATGATTCATGCGCGCCACAGTTAATAAGGGCTGTGGGAAAAGGTCCGCCACTATTGTACTTGCAGGAAAAGTCCTAATGCCGGCCCCTTTAACGTTGCAGCACTGTGTATTTTCCACTAGTAAGTATTCTGTTTTCTGTACTGTGGGTGCGAGCCTTCAGGTATGGGTTGTAATATTAGGCAGACCTGAACAGGCCATCCTCGAGGATATGTAATGTGTAGAAATAAATGGTGATATTACCGTAGCTTCTGCCGGACCTAAACCTGACAGTCAGAATCAAAAAACGTGTAGAGAGAGTTATCCACAAAATTCGGCAAAAAAGAGTGGAACAAAGAAAACGCAGTGGCTGCTAGGAGTTGCTTTATGATACCTGTGCAGCTCGTTTGTCTTCATTAATTGAATCACCATTAATTAGAGGTATTTACTTCTTTACCCGTAACGATCCATTTTATAAAGGGCATGGAAAATTTTTGAACGAGTATTTGTTGTTGTTTTTAACTTGATATCAAAAGAACTAATAAGAATAACTAGACGTGTATACTGTTGTCATATTGTTGGGAACGGTATATTTACTAATTTAATTATCATTTGAATTGTGGTATTGGTATATTTGAGCCAGTATATTATTTATGGTTCATTAAAATAATCACTTTTGTTTGTCAATTTTACAATAAAGAAAGGTGTTTTTTGTTACCATTTCTAATCAAAAACACCAATTATTACACTTCACTCTTTGCAAGTATGACAGAGGACGACATATTTTTTAGAAAAGCAGCTGAAGCAATTGTAGCCACTACGTTAAATTCTGGTAATGCTCATCCTGCAATTCAAGAACTACTAAAAAGGTTAAGCTTGGATCACCATAGCATTGAAGGGTTGATTGGTGGGTCCAAAACAAGTGGAAACGAAATTTCAAAAGGCTTACCCCTTAATAACGATGAACATAACGACGATAATATTTCCCATCACGATGATTCGTCATATACGATAGAAAAATCACGAAATATTGAATCTTTAATATCTATCAAACCTAGTAATAACGCCACAGCAATGGCTAATGCTTCCTTCCTGCTCGATTTTGAGACAGGAACATTCGATAAGCAACAAAACCAACAAAATAAAAGCACGCTGGACCAGCCCCAAAGTGAGGACCCCTCTAGTAATATTCACAAACCTCGAAAATTCAGTGACACGACAGCTGAAAACACATTTAGCCGAACAGCAAGTTCCACAGAAAATATAGATTCCCCTGGAGAATGGAAAAGGTCAAAACTCCTTCGAAATTCCACTGATAAAAATGCCAAGGAGTTTCCTTGCACAAAATGCCATCTTATATTTGGCAGATCATCTGATTTAAGGAGGCATGAAAAGACTCATCTACCTATCTTACCAAATATCTGTCCGCAGTGCGGAAAAGGGTTTGCTAGAAAGGATGCTCTCAAACGACACTTTGACACATTAACCTGTAAACGTAATAGAAGTAAATTATTGAGTATTGGAGAGGGTGATATTTCTCGCTTAATTAAGGAGTCGAAGAATAACCTAAAATAATCAGTCACAACATTATATATATATATATTGTTATGATATATATAACTGCATGAATCGATCAAAAGAGGTTTTCGAAAGTTAAGACAAGGTAATATACGATTGTAGATGGAATTTGACAGAACGAAATATATATATTCTACACTTTCAGCATGAAATTACTTTATTCTGGTTTTAAAGTATAATGTTCCAACTGTAATAACACATTTTTTGACGCCCCACATTGATCGTCTGCGACATTAGCCTCGTTCGCTCTATTCGCAAATATTTAATAGTAATATGCTATTGTATCTATTGACGGAATTTTTAAAAAAAGAAAATACGTATAGATTATTCGTGTGTAAAAGTACTAATTTGGGAATGTATGCTTTTACATTTACTCGACATCAGCATCGAAAGTCTGGCCCTCGACTAGGTCTGGAATGGCCTCGTCCTTAGCCTCCTCAGTGGCGGCACCCTCACCCTGCTGAGCCTGCTGTTGCTGTAGCTGGGCAGCTAGCTGAGTTAGAGCCTGGATGGACTCCTGGCCCATCTGGGAGATGATACCTGGGAATAGCTCCTGTAGACCCTTCTCCTGTGGTAGACCGTAGAAGACAGAGGTGTTGTGCTGAGGAGCATTCTGGACACCAACCTTGTTGAAGTGCATAACGCTACCGTCCTCCTTGAAGAAGTTAGCCTCGGCAACATCTGGGATGGTGACAGCGTGTAGCTTAGCAAGCTGAGCCTGTAGCTTGGTGTCATCCTTCTGGGAACCGTTACCGGAGCCGGTCTTCTTACCCATCTTTCTTCTGGTACCACCAACCTTGTTGGTAGCGGCTAGCTTCTGTAGCTTGGCAAGTTTCTCCTGGTCGACTGGCATTGTTCTTTGTTTGTGTTGATATGTCTCTTGTAGTTTCCAATTTAAGAGTATACAAAATATGTAATGAATCAAGGGTAATATTTCGAAACCAATTGAAGTTAAACAGCTAAACACAAACAATCAAAAGATGGGATTACGGTAACCTCTGAGTTGTCGGCGTCCTTCCAGTTTCCTCCATGGAGACCAAAGTGCCACCTGCAGCGTCGTCGAACTGGAAGCCGACGATGCGCATACATCCATTTTTTTTTTTCAGAGTGCGTTCGCAGCGAAATTTTTCATCGTAACACATGATGTTCGTCAATAGTGATAACAATATGATCTTCTGCATTTTGCCGCCGTTGCAGCAATATACAAGATATGGTTGTATTTCGTAACGCCACTACTCGTTCTACTTTTCTTGTCTACTTTTCTTTCTTCGATTCAATATCGGTTTTGCTTTAAGTCACTATTCATTAAATATTACACGTGCGCACACCTTAATTGAGAATGTGTACTAGAGGATTATATATATAATTAGAAATTAAAAAATAAGGTTTCTCCTTTCCTTTCGTCGTCACTGCGTTTATTGCTTCTTCTTCTTCTTGCCGAAAAGACCAAACTTCAATTTCTTCTTCTTGCCCTTGTCCTTGTCCTTGTGCTCCTCCTCTCCCTCGGTTGTAGGAGTCTCTGTTGACAAGTTGTGTAGCTCATCCTTGGACTGGTTGTTATCTGTGTTGAATGGCGTTGGCTCGATGTTTGTAGGAACTGTTGTTTTGTCCAGTGGTGTCACGAGAGAAGTTTGAGAATGGATGCCTAGACCAAACTGCATCACAGGCTTCTTGATTGGTGTGCCGTCATTTGCGGTGGAATCGTTTGAGATATCAGCCCCACGGAAAGGTGCCTGCATGTTTGGCTTTGTTGGAGTAGACAAGTCAGGAGAGCCAGTGAGGTTATTCATTCTGGTTGGTCTTGGCATGTCGATGGCAGTGTTGTGTTTAGCCCTCATCATGTTCAAACTTGTACCTGATGTGTTCAGCATGCTGTTTCCAGATGTGTTCATCATTCCACTATTACCTGAGAACGATCTGTCATTTGCATAGTTGTTGCTTGGCATTGAATTCACAAGAGCACCGAGACTTGTACTAGACGCATTTCCTAGGGTAGTGTTTCTGTTCTTCCGGTTCTTTCTATTGGTTGGGATGATTGGGTGTCTGAAATCTGGGCTCTCGAATGAATTGTTCATTTCCATATTCCCTGTTGAGACAGGGTCGACAAACTTATTCACGGAGAGGGTAGGGGTATTGTTGCCAGACTTGTTGGCACTGTGAGGACTGAACACCGGAGTGGATCTCTCTGGAGGAGTCATTGTCCTAATATGTGGTAGATTATGCATTGGTGGTTGTGGTGAGAATGAATTACTGTTCATATTACTATGGTAAAGTGCTGGAGATGCTTGTAATTGCTGCTGCTGAGTGTGCTGTAGAGATGACTGAAACTGTGGGGAACGCTGCTGCTGGACCGACAGTTTTCTGTCAAATGCATCCTGGCGTTCTCTTAATTCGCGCTCCCTGCGTTCCAGTTCCTGCTCCTTAGTTTCGGATGTATTACCCAAATCAAACGAACTGCTATTCGCTAGAATAGAGCTATCGACACCCTCTGGTGACAATCTAGAACTCTCATGCGTGCTGTGGAAATCATCGTTATTGTTCTCGTTCGAGTCTTTGCTAATATCAGGGCTCATAGCTGGGCCATTGTTCTGCATTGTCCTTGCCTTGTTTGCGGACATCAATTTCTGCTGTAGATGCATAATTTCTCTGTTTTTGTTCTGGAGGATTGCCTCGTACTCACCTCTCATATGGTTGATTTCAGTATCTTTGTTTGTTACATCTCTCTGTACCTGCTCGAGCTGCTGTGTCTTATTTTGTAGCTCACTGCTGTACTGATCCCTCGACTTAGTAATTGCAGCAACCTGCTGTTCAACTTCTTTAACGGCCTCGTTTCTGACAAACCATTCAGATTTATTGTTGTTTAGCTTGTCCATCTGGCACATGATTGTGTAGAGGAATTCTAGATATGGTGTCTTGATATCGAAATCATCAGCCAGTAGGATTGGCTGCAGGAGCAGAAGATCCAAGTTCAACTCCCCAGTGTGTTGGATGTAATTGTACAACAGAGCAGGAATGTGTTCGGCATCCTTGTGAGCTGACAACCAGTTCTCAATCAGTCTGTTCTCGTTATCAATTTTACCGTCCAACTTCACACCACAGCTCTTGCTGATAGTGATCATCTCCGTGATGATCCCTGAGATCAATGGTTTGGCGAGCACCTCATCGACCATGGCCTGTGCTGTGGTCTGCTGGAATACCACTAGAAGTGGATCCAAACATATGCGAGGCATCACAAGTGCCCATTGGACAGCCATGAAGTCTGCAGATGATTTGTGGCAATTGGAGATCGTGTCATCTGGGCACAACTTCTCCAGCAGAGAAGACATTGCGGTGATGACCTTGGCGGCATCGGAAGAGTACTTTGAGCTATCCTTGAGGGAAAGAGTGGCCTTTTTCTTCTTCTTCTGCTGTTGAGAGCTGGAGGCCGTGGGAACCTGACAACCGACATATATAGTTCTTGGAGTCTCGTCATCGGCAATAGTCTTGAAGAACTGTTTGTACTGGTTGTTGGAAACTTGGCGCATATCGTAGTCTGTCATAATGCTGAAAATCCCGCAGTTGGCTAATTCCTTAGCGTTACGCAAAAATGACTCCAACTGAAGGTACCCTGAGCTTTCAATGAAAATACTAGTGTGTTTACCCAGCAGTGGCTTCAGCTGGGCCGGCAACGATGCCAGCTCCTTCAAAGAAGCGACACTTAGAAGGATGAAGTCCAGTTTAAGGTTGTCCAGTTCGTCCGCGGACTCTAGTGCCTCCGTTAGGTTCGCAACAGAGGTGAAGTGGTTATCCACAGAGAAGTGCTTGGCTCCGTAGTTCTTCGTCTCGACGTCAAATGTATTGGACTTGGAATCGCTGACATGGTAGAGCTCGACATTCTTACCGAGCTGGAACCTGGAAGTGTACAGGATCATGTTTGGGTTGTTTCCAACGAGCAGCACCTTCACGGCCACATCCTTCTTGCCGAACAAATTAGAGGTGTTCATACTTGGCATGGTGTGTGGTGTTCAATAACCTATGATTTTTAAACTCAATTACTTTTCAGGAGTGAAGAGGAGAATGATAATGCAAGATGCAGTGTCGTATAATAATAACTTTACCGTCTGGATGAGTATTTGTGGATCACTATGCAGAAATGTTCTTGACTTTAGCGTAGATAGTTCCCTGTTGTTGTTTATTTAACCGAGGTAGTCTCTATGAGTCCTAGTTGTTCGTCTCACTTGGAATAAATGTCAAAAAGTATGTGTCTTTTGTTTATTTATTTTTCACTACTGATGTTTAGTGTAAACAGAGGCAGTAGGAGATGAGCGTCGGTCGTTTGAAAAAAAAAATGTGAAAATAATAATAAATCGCAGACACACGAACGAAGCTGGGAATGTGGTAGAACAAGACTAGTTAATTGAACAAAGCACAGGTAAACCGAGACAGAGAGAGAAGGGGGAGGTTGAACGATTGCGCAATCAACAAAGGCGAACTAGCAGATGCACTATTTTTAAAATACTATATACTAACAACCGCTCGTTCCCATCGACGTCGAGCTGAGCACGAAAAAAAGAAAGCAAGCAAACACACAACACACACGCTGACATTACGCGCAGCTTGTGAACCCAAGTAGCAATGACAATAACATGCAAGGTTATAGGAGGCGGCGCCAGCGTAAATAAAGAAATACCGTGCACAGGCCGGGTGAAGGCAGAGGGGACCCCATACAAATTACCCCAGAGATGAGGGCAGGTAGCCTGGGTACAAATGCAGTCCACCGAATGAGCGAGATTCGGCGGGCAAGCCCCGCCTGGCAGTCTCTGTGTGTGTGCAAAAGCCCGCCTGGCAGTCTCTGTGCGCGTCCAAAGGAATAGTTACTTACTGTCTCGGGTGGGTCAGCGATGTCCACTCACGGACACCCACCTCCCTCAGAAACGGGCGCAGCACTTCACATATTGGTAAGCCCGCGTCGCCCAAATCGGTATTTTTTCTTTGCCTTGCCGAGCGGGCCTCACCTCCCCCCCAGAGCCCTGTGAACCACAGAAATTCCCGCACAAATGGGGGCGCGCGCCCTACGCGCCCTACACCCGAACAGAGAGGGAGGCGCAAACCCAAAGACCCGGAACAGCAACGCAGTTTGCTGAGTGCGGGAATCCTCTCTCCAGGTACAGCTGCGATGAAATATTCCAGCGAGCATTACAAACCGCCGTACGCAGAATATTGCAGAGTGGGTGGTACAGAATATTGCAGAGTGGGAAGTACAGGATGTCAATGAAAAGGTAGTACAGGATGTCGCTGAGTTCGTAGTACAGGATGTCAATGAAGAGGCAGTAGAGGGCTGGTGGACCCGCGGAACGTAGAACGCTCCCCGCGGATCCGGACCAGCTCCCGCTGCTCTGCCGTTTCCCAGTGCGGCAATTATTCTTGGGAAGCGAGGTGTGAGTGCGCTGTGGCAGGGTGTAGTGTTCGCAGGTGGGAAAGAACAGACCCTCTTCGCCCTTACGCCAATAAAGTTTTTGCATCGACTGCACAGATATGTGCGCAGGTGACTGATATCCTTATTGGGCTGGGGGCTATTTTGCTGGGCGGCTACACGGAAGACAAGAGCGTTGTTGTTGTTGTTGTTTATGTATTCGCGTGGGGTTGATACTTGTTCTGGACTGTCATTATCGCTTTAGTATGGACAGTCGTTGGTATGGCATGTGCGTGGTGTCTACACAAGCTGGTAATCCTCTTAAAAGTAGGGACAAGTTTGGGTTGACAGTGCCATTTGATTTTTTGATGTACACGTGACTGTGAAACTGCTCTTAATCACGTGCCCGGGAAACTGCTCTTAATCACGTGCCCGGGAAACTGCTCGTAGTCACGTGCCGGGGAAACTGCTCTTAGTCACGTGCCCGGGAAACTGCTCTTAGTCACGTGCCGGGGAAACTGCTCTTAGTCACGTGCCATCCGAAAAAAATAAAAGACTTGGGCCGACAGAGACACAAGAAGAGGGCTGCATCAATGTTTTGGCTAGAGAGCTGCGCGATGAGCTAATTATAGGTTCGCTATTTCTCAATGTATATGTGCGAGAACTACACATTATTGCATTCACATTATCACGCCAGCTCGCTGTAATATTTGCAAACACGCCAGCTATCCGGTATGGGATTCAGTATAGCAGGTTATCCAACGCGACATCACAAGAGACGGGTGCTGCCGCATCCGGATGACAGACCGGTATATTATCACAACCATGGGTACGATTATGCCCAGACACCCGGAAGTATACCACCACGCAAGAGACAGAGGCTTGCCGGGTCGGACAATACCTCGCGAACGCCTTCGCCCTCTCCAGAGCAAGTAGAGACCCATATACAGTCTGTGAAGCACACAACCCTGCAAGACCTGCCGATCGAAGTGTTGCATCGTATATTCGTGCTAGCAAACGACACCAGTGCAATGCCAAAGCTTAATAAGTTCTTCCGAAAACACCTCGCCCCATCTAACGTTCTGTTGCACAACATAATGTTCGAGCGGTTCCTGTTCGATCCGCGCAGGTACGGAATACACAAGTGCATGGAAACGGG
>JAKTPZ010000066.1:0-50729 GCA_030579215.1 Maudiozyma pseudohumilis
GAGGGGGGGTAAGAGGGGTAAGAGGGACTCCAATTAGTGTTGTTAATGGATGGTGACATTACGTATATCGAGGTATATATAAGACGACACATTGGTGTCTGGACTAATTGTGTGAGTGTTTTTTTACTTATTTTTGGGACAACATGTGCTTTAGAGGAACTGCAAATACCTATATCTCAATAATAGAAAAAACAAATGTCTAACAAACAACAGGTAAAATATCCATGGTGGTACGGTGGTGCAGCCGGCTGCTTCGCTACCGTCGTCACACATCCACTTGACCTCGCCAAGGTGCGACTTCAGGCCGCGCCTTTGCCCAAACCTACAATCGGGCGCATGATCACAGGTATATTGAAACACGAAGGTGTTGTAGGGTTGTACTCCGGTATGAGTGCTGCCCTGCTGCGTCAATGTACTTACACAACTGCTCGTTTCGGTGCCTACGATCTGATCAAGCAGAAAGTGATCCCAAGGGACCAGCTCACGAATATGGTCTACTTGCTTCCTGCATCGATGGTGTCTGGTGCCATTGGTGGTCTTGTCGGTAACTTTGCCGATGTGCTTAATATCCGTATGCAGAACGACTCTGCCCTTGACGCCACTAAGCGCAGAAACTACAAGAACGCTTTCGATGGTGTGTACAAGATATACAGGTACGAAGGTGGTATCCGCACACTGCTCACCGGCTGGAAACCCAACATGGTCCGTGGTGTGCTCATGACTGCGTCTCAGGTGGTCACATACGATGTTTTCAAGAACTATCTAGTCACACAGCTGCACTGCGACCCAGCGCAGAACACTACACATTTTGCTGCTTCTCTACTGGCGGGTCTCGTTGCCACGACGATCTGCTCCCCAGCCGATGTTATCAAGACACGTATTATGAATGCCAGCGACGAGAAGAGAGGTGCTTTCAGGATACTGAGAGACGCAGTGAAGAGCGAAGGTCCTTCGTTCATGTTCAGAGGCTGGTTGCCTAGTTTCACGAGACTGGGCCCATTCACAATGCTGATCTTCTTTGCCATCGAGCAGTTGAAGAAACACAGAGTTGGTATGCCTAGGGAACTGGCCAGCGAGGCCAATGCGGCTAACTAACTACTCTACAGGGAGTAGTTGGTCTTGGGATGTTTTTATTAGTGCGGCGAAGTAACACCTGAACATTCATTGATGGTCTAGGTCTTCTACCACTGTCACACTTTATAGACTATTTTGCATATTTATAATTCACAATTAATACACAATGTAATAATCAAATCTTTGCATCATCAGAACAAGTGGGTTTACACGTCTGTAGATATGCATGGATACTCATTGACTTGACATAATAAACTAGAGCGAATTAAACTTATGTGATGTTGCCCAATATATGCGCACACATTATTATATACAGATACATGAATTTCTATTATCGTTCGCACACATGTGCTCAATAGATAATATTACATCACAGTGCTCATGCACCATATATAATTACAGGAAACACTCCGTATCCCTCTAAATGCACTGTTATACAAGGCAACACGGCAACAAGGCAACAAGGTGGAAACGGGCACCTACAACGACCATTAACCGTTCCAGCAGCGACGCCGCTCACTGCACCGAGGCATGCGATCCTCTGTACCTTGCACCGTTCACAAACTCATCCAAACACACCAGCAACCCTCCAAGACAACACAACAACAAACAGCTTCACCACCAGACGCCAACCTCGTTATCTGTTTCCTTATACTTCTACCTCAGCGGCTATTTTCGTAAAACATGATATACCATCCGGGTAACCAAGAAAAAAGTTTTCGGCGCGTCGCCCTGCGGCCCTTCGCGGCGAGGGAGGGATGGGATGCGCCACCCCCAACAAGCAAACAACCCATGCATCGCCACATATAACAGCGGCTAGCACAAACACACTTATATATATACATCTTTTCTTGCAAATTACACAGAACCTGCACACAACCCCTATACCCCCGAAACTCCCCACCAATGTCGGCCGCCGAGTTCACACAACTTCTGGAGAATTCTATTCTTAGCCCGGATCCAAACGTCCGTCTAAACAGTGAGACCCAGTTGAAGAGACTGTCAAATGAGAACTTTTTGCAGTACGCTGGTCTTCTATCCCAGGTCCTAGTTGATGAATCTGTGCGTCTTGAGCCACGTATCCTGGCCGCACTGAGTTTGAAGAATGAGCTGCTGTCTAAGGACACTATAAAGAATCAGCAGTTTGCGCAGAGATGGACTCAGCAGGTCGAACCTGCTGCGCGTCTACAGATCAAGCAGAATGCACTGACTGCCCTGATGTCTGCAGAGCCTCGTGTGGCTAACTCTGCCGCACAACTCATTGCCGCTATCGCGGATATCGAGCTTCCACAGAATGAGTGGCAGGACCTGATGAAGATTATGGTTAACAACACAAGCCCTAACCAGTCTGAGAATATTAAGAGAGCTTCCCTACTTGCTATTGGATATATTTGCGAGAGTGCCGACCCACAATCCCAGGCACTAGTTTCCGCTTCGAACGATATCCTAATTGCTATCGTGCAGGGAGCTCAGGCGTCCGAGCCATCCAAGACTGTCAGACTTGCCGCCCTAAATGCACTAGGTGACTCTCTTGTTTTCATCAAGAATAACATGGACCGCGAAGGTGAAAGAAACTACCTAATGCAGGTGGTGTGCGAAGCCACTCAGACCGAGGACTCTGAGGACATTCAGGCTGCTGCGTTCGGTTGTCTGTGCAAAATCATGTCTCTATACTACGCTTTCATGAAGCCATACATGGAGCAGGCTTTGTACGCCCTGACCGTTGCCACAATGCAGTCACCGAATGACAAGGTCGCATCTATGACAGTTGAATTCTGGTCTACTGTCTGCGAAGAAGAGATCGATATTGGCTTCGAGCTAGATCAGTTCCCAGACTCTCCACTACAAAGTTACAACTTTGCTCTATCGTCCTTGAAGGATGTTGTACCAAATTTGCTGAAGTTACTGACAAGACAAAACGAAGATGCGGAGGATGATGACTGGAACGTCGCCATGTCTGCCGGTGCTTGTTTGCAGTTATACGCACAGAATTGCGGAGACAGCATTCTTGTCCCTGTACTAGAGTTTGTCGAGCAGAACATTACACTCGACAACTGGAGAAACCGTGAGGCCGCTGTTATGGCTTTCGGTTCCATCATGGATGGACCAAATAAAGTTCAGACTACATTCTATGTCCACCAGGCTTTACCTGCTATCTTGAACCTGATGAATGATCAGTCCTTGCAGGTGAAGGATACTGCGTCGTGGTGTATTGGTAGAATTGCTGACCTGTGCGCTGTCGCCATTGACCCACAGGAGCACTTGCCAGGTGTCATAAATGTTTGTTTAACGGGCCTTCAGGACCACCCCAAGGTGGCCACGAATTGCTCCTGGATTATTATCAATTTGATTGAACAACTCAGCCAGGAAAGCCCATCACCAATTTACAATTATTACCCTGCTCTCGTAGATGCACTAATCAAATCGGGCAGTAGATCTGATAATGAGTTCAATGCCAGAGCTTCTGCGTTCTCCGCACTGGAGACAATGATTGAGTTCGCCTCAGATGATGTTGCTGAGACTTCAGCTTCCATATCTACCTTCGTTCTGGATAAACTAGGCCAGACAATGGCCGTGAATGAGGATCAGCTAAATGTTGAGGATGCGCAGAGTCTACAGGAACTACAATCCAACGTATTGACAGTCCTGGCTTCTGTCATCCGCAAGAGCCCACAGACAGTTCAAACGGTTTCTGATATGCTAATGGACCTATTTATGAAACTATTACAGAAGAAGGATGCGTCTTTCATCGAGGATGATGTATTCTTTGCCATTTCTGCACTTTCAATGGCTATGGGTAAGGAGTTCCAGAAATATCTGGAGGCATTCTCACCATTCTTAGTCAAGGCCCTTAACCAAGTAGAGTCGACAGTTGCTATTACTGCAGTTGGTTTCATCTCCGATATATCCAATTCGCTAGAAGAGGACTTTAAGAATTATGCCAACGCTTTTATGAGTGTGTTGGGTCAGATGCTATCTAATCCAAATGCCAGAAAGGAGCTGAAGCCAGCTGTCCTTAGCGTTTTTGGTGACATTGCCTCCAATATTGGTCAGGATTTCAAGCCATACCTGGACGAGGTCATGGCTTTATGCGTCGTCGCCCAGAATACCAAACCTGAGAATGGTACAATGGAGGCACTAGATTACAACCTACGGGTCTGGGAGTCTGTCCTAGATGCATACGTCGGTATCGTTGGCGGTCTACATGATACACCTGAGACCATCTACCCTTATGTTGGCACCATCTTCCAATTCATCGCCCTAATTGCGGACGACCCTCAGTTGTATACCGAAGACGCTACCGCAAGATCTGCCGTCGGTCTGATTGGTGACATCGGTTCTATGATTTCCGATGGTTCGATCAAGCAATTCTATGGCCAATCATTTGTCACCGACCTAATCAAGAGAACAAGAACAAATCCACATTTCTCCCAAGCTACAAAGGATGTGGCAAGATGGGCCAGAAGCCAACAGAAGGTTCAATTATCTCTGTGATTTCTACGAAAATTATGACGAATCAAGTCTCACTGTTAAAAAAATGAATTATCTGATATACAGGCCACATAAACTGCTTTGATATATTAATCATTCTTTTCTTCAGTCATGTTTCTCAACCCTTTTTACTCCCCCCTCCCTCTCCTTATGGTTGGATTCACCTTCCTATTCTTTTTTAAAATTTGCATCCCTCTTTTTCTTCCTACACCCCTCTCTCTATTCTCTCATTTTAGTATTCGACATGTGACAACCCATTAGTTTCTCATCTTTTGCCGCCTCTGTTGAATATTAATACTTTTTTTAATATCTCATATTTTTAATAGTATCTTTTAGATCATTTCTCCTCATTTTTCTTTTCTGTATTTATCTCCCCCATCAGCCTAATTTTTCCCCTCCTTCCCCTCCTCTCTTTTTTGCATTTTCATTACCCTTATACACTTAATATTCATTACCTCATCATGAATGATTTCTAATGGACAAACCACCCCTGTTCTAAATTCTCAACTTATCGAGAATCAGGAGGTATGTTCGCTAGATTTCGCACTGTATGCTACATAATCAGTCTATGTAAAAGTCGCATACATAATGTACATATACCCCTTAACCGACATATTCTTTATTTTTTATTAACTGCCAAGGAATTCTACAGCCTAAACCAACATGCCACTTACATCAGAATCATGGTCGGTAGATCCTCAATATTCCAACAACCGGGAAATGGAAGTTCTAAAAAGGAGCATTAGAATATGACAACCCGAATCACAGTGGATACTCACCACAATTACGATATCCTGTTATAAATACATACTAAGGCAGAAGCGCATATAAACGTGCTACATAAACCTATCCTATAATTTCCATTCTTTCTCTCTATAGATTGATTGGAATTCTGGTAACAATATTATTAAAAGGATTGAATGATATTTCCACAAGTTGACCTCTCGTAAATTCTAAGTCAGGAACTTCCAAACTTGTACAAGCCATAAAGTAACCATACAAGACCCTTAATGTAGATTCGTGAGCAATGATTAAAATATCCTTCTGCATATGCTCTAGTTCCAAAAGTAATGGCTCCATTCTTACGGCAAGATCATGATAGGATTCTGCTCTTGTGAAACGGTAATGATAAGGATCCCTAGAGTACTCCTCGAACTCCTTCGGATATTGCTCTTTTATCTGCTCATTTGTCATATCTGCAACAATACCTGGGTGAAGTTGTTTCAATTGAGACCTCTTTTGAACTTCAATACCTTGTTTCTTGAAGAAATTTGCTGTGTCATATGTTCTCTTTCGTTCGGCTGTCCACACAGCAAGTGAGTCAGGATCGAATTCATCTTTATTTGATTCATATGTATCCGCCCTAACGTTTGTATCCTTTGAGCTTTGATTGAACTCCACAGCCTTACTCTTCCTTTCCCGTCTGCGCTCCTTAATTCTGTCAATGACAATAGATGTCAGCTTCTTGGAAAATTCAATACCTTCTTCATTCAAGACCTCATCGTCAATGTACTTGTCTGAACTACTCCTACCACATCTGGAAAAGTATATACAGCCCTGTTTGTCACTTAAGTTCATGAGGAAGAAAACAATTTTATTCACAAGGTAACCAAAATTGGTATTGTTCATAATGATACGGTCTCCAAAGTTATAGTACTTGATGTATGATAAACCTTCCAGTGGCGACAGTCTTTCATAGAGTGTTTCGTTACTAGTGATTCGCTTGGTGTAATCCTTAATTGCATCGTGTTTCCCCCAGTTTTCGTAGTCATCTGACTGGATTGCAAGTTCAATATTTCTTGTGAGTAGTTCAGGGAGTGTGACGATAGATTCCACAAATAAAACCTTTGCGTCCATCTTTTCAAACACAGCCTGGAGCGCCGCTCTTCCATCCTTACGGATGTTGAGGGCGTCATAGATGGCTATTTGGCCCCTTCCTTCCTCGAAGAAAGTTAACATATCATGTGTAACTTTCCTTAAGATTTCGTTTTTAAATTCTGCACCGGCTACTGTATGGAACTCGTCTGATAGAAATGTTGGGATGTTCGTATGCTCCTTCGTGTATTTTGACAGGTGGAAAGATTCCGTGCGCACACCCAACCATCTGGTGTAACGCGTGATGGCAACTGAAAGCAGAGTTTTCGATGTGGCAGGAAGGCCTACCAGAACAATCAGAATTCTACCTGCATGGAATAGGCGCCCTGATTCAGTAGAATATAGTTGTCCGGGAGATATGAAATCCTCCACGTCAATGACTGGCTCGTGCACTGCGTCACCTGAATTGGAATGTCTCGGACTCAGTCTCAGACTTGGCTCAACCCAACGCTTTGATGTTCTTGCCATATAATTCTCCTTGTTTTCACCAGATTTGCGTTCCAATGAAGGAGCGCCTTGGAGTGTTGTATTAGTCATTTTGTGTCCCCTTTTTTGTGTATTTTAACCTTAGTCACTAATCTAATTAAAAGAAAAAAAAATGAGGGTAATAATTGGATTAATGGTGCTCGATAGAGTGGTTTGCTTAATAGTGCAAGTTTAGAGTGTATTCCTGGTGGAATCCCTAACTCAAATTCACGATATTTGTCTCCTATAGTGGCAGTTGATTACCTTATCCCTGTGTGCCAGGGGTTTTCCGAAGGTCGAGCTCCGCGTCTTCGAGGTATAATTTTCATTGGACCGCCGGAGCGCCGGACGGACGTCACAAAATATACCCGTTAACAGTGAACAGCGGTACAGACTTAGGAACTGAGATCAATCTTAATAAAACATTAAATGTGATAGTTCAAAAAGGTAAGAATACGTAAAAAAATAACACCCCTACTATTTCCCCAAAGTCAAAAATAACCTGCATATGTAAAACATACAAAAAATTGGTAAAAAGTAGCCCCTTCTGGGACTCGAACCCAGATCACATCCACCGGAAGAACGCATGCTAACCATTGCACTAAAAGGGCGGTAAAGATAATTGATTAAAAACATAATGTTGTTTAAATTGTGCATAATAAAACTAGATTAAAATTTGGTATATTGATATTCCACTAATAGCCTAACATAGTGAACAGGAAATCACCCACTATTATATAAAACCGTTACTTCTATGATGTGCAAAAGCCATCGTGGTATTCAAAATATAATATGACCTTTTTTGTAAATGAATTGAAACATAGGAATAATTATGTATCTTATTTTGGTTTTATTTTAATGTTCCAAGAGTATGTATTTGAGGAGATGTTGATGTATACTCGCAATATCAGTAGGAAAAATAGAGGATAATAAAATTTAAAATACACCTTTATCGTTGCCTTGATGACAAGTTTAGCAACCTTTACCCGTAATTTATATATGTCTACATGTTAAAATAATTTCTCAAAATATGATTGTTGAAGAAAGTGGGCACGAACCCTCTTCAGTAGAAGCATGAGAAAAATACGGGAATTGCATTTATGACCTTTAAACCCCGGTGGGCTTTGCTCGAATGGTTAGTTTACCGACTACTTTGTTATATATTAACATTCGTGTGGAACTTTTGCAAAATAAACCTTGACAGGTTTTAGAAAAGCAACTAATAAAACACCAAGCTAGCCATTTCTTGCACTTATACGAAGACGCGGATAATCTAGAGGTACATTACAAAGCCTTAAAGTATTTCTCAAATTATCTATCGTTTTGTTTGAATTGAAAACTCTAGCTAATACTAAAATATCGTAATACATAAAAATGGAGCAGTTCTAAAATAATACACAGAGCAGTAGAAATGTGATATACAATGAGAGTGTTTTAACACAAGTAACTTTTCTATAACCATTGGTATAGTCAATCTCTAATACAGGCCCAGGTGCAAATGTCTCTGTTATCGAAGGTGACATGTCCTGTTTATCCAAAGTTTGAATTACTGTATTGAGCTCTCCTTCGAAATCGTCCTCTGATCCATGGATATGTCCTAAAGAGGACCATTTGTTTGAAAACCTAGTTCCTTTTTCAAAAATATTACAGATGTCCAGGGTGTCAGAACGAGTGTTGTCTCTTTTATTTTCTTGGATAAACTGGCCAAGGTAGGGACAGCTACCCCGCGACGTTGACGAAGTATAGAACCATTTTGAAGCAACCAAGGAAACCTTTTCCTCCACCGTGCAGAAAGAAAATTCTCCAAATGTTCCATTATTTCCATCACTGATTATCTCTGAGCAACCTACCTCATTGCAAACAGTATCAAAAAATGTCTCAAAATCTAACCCATCCAAGTCTGACAGTGATTGACATGGCAGATGTGAGATACATTCACAAACACCAGAATTCGGTGTTGGAGGCAATTTGTCACCCACAGGCCAATTAGTTTCATTATATGGGCATTCATACTGTTTGGGATAGTTTTTGTTCAGCCAGACTTCTTTTAAATAATCATTTTTATTAGTTTTTATAGGTGATGATTTCTGGAACTCCTTCTTCAAATTAAAAAAATCGGGGAGACGATCCAAAGTTCCTGTACTTGTGTTCAAATTAACTACACCGTAATGGTTATCTTCCTCAAAGTACATATATGCCAATCCACCAGACCATATTCCGGCCATATGCTTGCCAAACAATGCGTTCACTTCCGTAAATGGTCTTGGTTCCACAAGGTTACAACCAAATTCTGAAAAAAATATCGGAATAGGATAATTTCTATAATGTTCGGTTCTTTCCATATATCCACTGGTCTGATAAGTTGAGTATCCGCACCATTCATACATATTAATACCGTAGAAATCTGCCGTGGTTTCGCCACATATAAAATACTGATCTAGAAAATCTCTAGTGGCAGCATCATCATTTGAGGAGTAACCAACCGGAATATTTCTGTAACCTTGTTTTAATATATATTCTTTTGTGTCCCTAATAGCAGCCTTTACAAATGGAGAGGCGGCTGTATTTGTGTTGTCATTCGTCACTTCATTACCAGCAAAAAACCCTAGAACATTGGGATAAACATTCAAGGCATCCACAACTTTTTTATACCTACCCAATATTTCTAAATCCCATGATGGGTTATCTCTGATTATTGAGGTGTCAGGTTCAGATAAATCACTGATAACGTAAATACCAGCCTCCATCAGTGCCTCCATGCAAATATCATGGTTTTTTTCTGGGTCAATAGAATACACACGAACCGTGTTCACATTTAATTCTTTTAAGTATGGAATATCTCGGAGGCATATACCAGGTTCAGCCAAAGGGTCTATATATGTTCCATCTGGTCGTTTATCACTCATACCCAAAACTGAATCCAAATATGAGAACATAGATGGTTGGGGCTGATAAGCTATACCTTTAATAAAAAATTGAATTTCATCTGATGAACGGAAGAATTTATTCCCAACGATCTCAATACTCGAGAAATTTGTATGGGGTGCACAATTAATTAATTCAAAAAATAGAAGTAGCGTTAAGGAGATATTTATTTGAAAAAAAACTTTGAACATAATAACCGTGATAGTGCCTAGCTGTGTAATACTCTTCCTCAAAACGATTACAGATCAAATATCCACACCAAATGTCAAAATATAATAATATATATATATTTCCGTTCTTTTCATTTTCTGCACAAAGAAGCCTTTTACAACATTGTGACACTGTTTCAATTCCGGTAACACAGAAAATACCGTGCGAAAAAAGATAACAAACACAGCAATAACAACCCATAATGCGAAGTTTATAAAATGTGAAAACATATATTTCATAATAGAATGAGTAATATTATACAGAGACTATAAAAGAAGTTGATATATCAGATATAACAACCCATTTTTTTGTTTGGTTTTGTGATGAATATTTTCTTGATTGATAGGAGAATACTACCAAGTAGAAAAACATCTCAAATTTTCGAATGTGAATGTATTATTTTTGACAATGTAACACTGCAGTTGGTAAACACGACACTATTACTACCAACTTCTTCTATGGACCATACTAACCTTGTATGGTGACCCAATTGAGTTTATCTATTTGATGGTAGTAGACCAAGTCTTTAGAGATGGTGTAGTGGTGTACCAGTGACTGACGTGGGTAGACATACCCCAACCAGTGTCATTGTTACTCAAGTTTCTTGGTTGGAACAAGTTCTTGGTAACACCTGTTAGAGACTTACCAATGTCGGAAATGTAACCAGAAGCGACAGCTGGAGCAATAATACAAGCAGCAAAGATAACCAAAATCAGGAAATACAGAGAAGCATACTTCTTGACCATCCGCTTACGTAGACGGGCCTGCTTTAGTGAGTAAATTGGTGGACGGATTTGACGAGATGGCTTTAACCAGAACAGCATCATAGAGTGCAGCTTGTCAATCTGTGGAATACAGATGAATGGTAGGTGACAAATTAGAATGACATGTCCCAAGACAAAATCAGCAGCAAATTCGGAACACTCAATAACCTTAGCAGTAACTTCTCTCCATGGTTGAGTCCAGGCCATGTAACCCATACCCTTACCGTACCATTTACCGGTCCAGAAAGCAGTGTTAGCGGAATCATTCTTGAATTCACGAGTCAGCATGAACACAGTCATCAACTGGAAGATGAATCTCTGACATTGCATACACGTAACGACACCCAGAAGCATTCTGGCAAAGTTGAAACCTTCCAGAACCCACATGACAATGAAGAAAGCGATGTGGATAACAACAGCAGTACCGTGGGCAATACCAGCCATGACGGCACCAGTCTTCTTACAACACATACCGAACAGTGGACCGGAACAACATGACATACCCATTAGGAAGAATAGAATACCAACATCAACAGCAATTGGAGCAAGTGTACAGATAATAACACGTAGAACGGAGTTCACAGTGTCATCGTCACCATTCTTAACACCTGTCTGGGCGTTAATGAAGGTGAAAGCCATGAAACAACCAGCAGCGTAGATAGCAGTAGGAACAATCTCTGAGAAGATAACATTCTTTCTTTGGGCTCTGCTAGCGTCACCGGCAGATTTCTCGGATTCATCACCAATTAGCTTACGCTTGAAACCAGTAATACGAGATCTAGACATTCTAACATAACCAATCCAAGAGTTTCTGTGGTACTTGTTGTTACCTCTTGATAACCATCTAATGAAATCTCTGTAATCCAAGAAGAAATCTTCCCACGAAAATTGGTGTGGGTTGAAAATAAAGGGAGAGAACATCAGCGCTGACAAAGAAGCCCAGAACCATAGTAGGGCCGCCTGCCAGTGGGCAACGGTACCAAACAACAACATGATCATGGATCTGGAACCCATGTAAATAGCAGAGCCGGCAAATCTCGAGTATAGAATAGAGAATGGAATACGCGATGTAGCGAAACCTCTACCAGTGGAGATATAACGAGCACCACCAACAGTCAAATCACTCAACAGAGCTGCAGAGTAAATCTGACCTGCGAATACTTCGAATAGTGGAGACATCGACAGGATGTGACGGAAGAATCTTTGTGTAGCCTTCCAAATACCACGCTCAATCAGTTCTTGCACAACAATAGGAATGAAGGCAATCCAAAAGACAATGAAAATGGACAGAGTGTAACGTCTGACCCAGTCAATAGCCGGAGCTAGATTGTAACAACCGATTGGATACAAAACATCTGTAATTGGCAGGTTTCTGTTGTAGATACAGATAATGGACTCGTGAGCAAGGGCGTGCAAGTTAACTAGGGTTAGCATAAACATCTGGACGGACAGCTGAATGAACAAGTTATTCAAATGGAAACCAGGGTGAGCGTAGTAGAAAGTCAGGAAACGGTCAACAGGCAACTGGGTACCCAGGTAGTAGTATTCACGGGACAACATTTGTTCACCCATACCAGCACCAATCTTGGTTGTGAAATTCAGAATAGTACCGAAACCAAGATCTCTACCCTTACCACACTGGTAGTATTCACAATGTTTAATACGACCACCACGAAGGAGGGCGTTCATACCAGCGTAAATATCTTCGTTCAGGTGCAGACCCTTTTGGGCCTTAGAGACACCACCTCTGGTAGTCATGTAAGTAGCGTTAATGAAATCGGGGTGACCATAATGCAGCTTACCACCAATTTGAGCCAAGGTACGTGAGAACAAGGTACCGAACGTTTGTTCCTTACCAGCAGCAACATCACCAAGAACACCGGAGTTCTCAGAGAAAATGTATTCTCTGGCACCGACGATAGCAACAGGGTGATTAGTTGTCTGTTCCTCGTATTTCAATTCTGGAGCGTATGGGTTAACCTGCTCGACGTTCAGTTCTTCAAATTCAGCTAGGACAGATCTAATCTTCAGACACTCCTCAAGATAGTTATCCTGGTTAGCATCAATCAGTTGTAGGTATTCACCTCTGTAGAAAATCAAAGCGTGGTTCTGGTTATCAGACTTACCATCACCCAGGATAGGGTTACCGGACAATTGGACTCTGAACTTTGGACGTCTACGGCCATTCTCTAGGATCTCACTGTGACCATCGATCAAAGCAGAGTAGATTCTTGGTTCTTCACCCTCGTTCATAGGAGGTTCTTCATCCAGGTAGGCGATCTGTAGGTCAGGGTAGGCTCTCAACAAGAACTCAGCGTTCTCTAGTTCGTGTGGCTTAAACTTGGCAAGTCTCTGCATAGAAACCAGGAACTTGAACTTTCTTCTGGCCATCTTCTCTAGCTCTCTCTCAAGACCCTCGGCGTTTCCGCCAAACATCTGGACAATTTCTGGATTCTCAACACGGTATAGCAGCTTAATAGCACGGGAGTAGTTCATGAAACCAGACACGGTACGGTACAGAGTCTGGAATCTCAGGGAGGCCCAGATACGGGTACGTAGAGTGTACTCAGGTGCGGCAGATTTGAAACCAATACAGTAGAAAGGAAGATCATCGATCTGGGATTTTAGGCCCTCGTCCTTCTCCTGGTCATTCTCCTCTGGATCATAAGCGGCAGTCTCCTCAGCTAGAATCTTGGTATCCTTGACGAAACAGTCCCACTCGACTGGGTGCAATTGCTTCAGATACTCTAGTAAAGTAACTCTCGAGAATTGGTCATCCTCGCGAATAATCTCTCTTAGGGAAAGCAGAATTCTCTCAGCGTAATGAGGAGTCAACACGGTGAAAGTAGGCATGTTGTCGACAGGTAGTGGTTCAGGGATTGGAGTAGCCAGGGACTGAGCAAAGAAAGAAATACGACGCTCAGCCTCGGAGTTTCTTGGGAAGAACTCAGTCTCGAAATTGTTATCATCCTGAGAGGCGAAGAAAGTAGGAGCTCTTAGAGTTCTCTTTCCCTCAATCTCAGAAGGAACCTGGTGGTAAAGCAGTCTTTGGACGTGGTCGATGGCAAGCAAGTGCTCTCTGTACATAGAGATAACAATGGCGTTCCATACCTGGGAAATCAGGACCTTTGGCTTGTACTTGATTTCCATATCAGTTGTAGCCAGGATCTTTGAGTAGATTCTCTTTGGAAGTCTTGTGAAGATATTTCTCCATGGAGTCAGGATAGAGATACCCAGGTAGAAGGATCTACCGATGGAGAAGATACAGTTGACAATAATATACCACAGGTAGGTATCCAAGAAGAACAGAATGAAATCGGTGGCCATCATTAGACCCAGTGTGATTCTAGCCTGTTGCTTACAGGTCTTGTTACCCCACCAGTACTCACCCGTACATCTCATGTCCATAGTGGACAGGATTCTAATTGGGTCTCTCAGCGACAGGATCAGGAAGTAGTAGGACTCGGAGTACTTCGCGGCGAAGACCGTGAACCACACGAGGTAGGACATCCATCTGTCAAGACCGTGCAATGGAGCGAATGAGGCGGTGAAAGTTTGGGAAGCGACGTACTTTCTAGTCTTCTTCTTCATGTATGGGGTGAAGAGACCACCCAGAGGCATGACACTGAAGAAGATGATGGTGAAGACGGCGATGAAGAAAGTCACGGCGGCGACGGCGTGAGCCGCAGTCGAATACACCGTGTCCTTGTCGTAGGCGAACACAAAAATGATTGGTCCCAGGTTAATACCCAGGATACCACACAGGAACCAGAAACGACGGGACAGGTGCTGGGCACCGGCCCACTTACGTGGAACAAACATCCATTCACAGATAGTAGCAGCTAGCTGCAGCACCGCGGCGACAGTACCACCCAGGGCGGCACTGGCCCATCTGTAGGCAGCCAGTGGCTGGTTGTTGACCAGTTGCTGGTAGTTGTGGGTGTAGAAGGTTGGTGCGTTGTAGGCACAGTACATCCAGTACACCGAGACGTGCATAATCCAAATTCTGTTGAAATTTGTGACCATGTGCAGCCAAGATCTGGTCTCCTTAAATGTCTTGAAGAAGACGTCATCCCAGACGATGTCTCCGAGACGCAGGTAACGCTCCTCGACAGGCAGCTCGACGAGCTTGGTGCCGTCCTCGAACACGATCTTGAGGATACCCTCTGGGTACCAGAACAGCTGGTTGACATCGTCGTAACCGATGATCTGGGAGTGGTCCTTCTCACGCTTGACGTAACGGCCGTCGACGATCTCGTAGACCTGGTTACGCAGGAACTTGTACAGCGGTGTGATGATCCTGTTTAGGTAGTCTCCCTCTGGGATAGGGTCGGCGCGCTGCTGGCACAGTGGGGACTCCAAGTAGTCCAGAGCGCACTTGTAGATGAAGCAGAGACACTCTGAGGTGAAACGCACCTGGTTGGCCTCACCCCATACGAGCAAGTACAAGGCGATGTGTCTCACACGCTCCAATGGAGTCAGTGCGTTCATGCGGGTCTTCCACCTGAAGTCGGCGGCCTCCAAGGAGTTATCGTCCTCGATCTTCTCGAGGGTCTCCTCTGGCGACTCGCCGTTCTCCATGGCCTCCTTCATCTCCTTCTTCTTCTTGCGCTTCAGCTTGCGGGCCTTGCGGGACAGCTTGCCGAGGTTCATGTTTCTGAACCCGACGGCGTCGTCCATGTCGAGCTGGGCGGCGAAGTACCACTTCTTGTAGTTGGAGGTGTCACCGCCGATGTAGTCGGCGTGCAGGGACAGCAGTGCCTGGTCCGGGCTCATACGAGAGGAGCGCGAGTCCAGGAGCACCATGAAGTGGTCGAACATGTTACGCATCGAGTCGCGCTGGAACCCGAACTTGTTGGCGAGATCGATGAACACGTCCTCGATCTGCTCGATGGTGGCGGGCGCCTGCGTGTCGGCGGTCCATGCCGGGTAGGGCTCGTTAGGCAGGGCCATGGCGATGGCGTTTGGGTCGTACATCATCCCCGGGGTGGATGCGCCGGAGTCGGCGTAACCGCCCATGTTGTCCCCGTAGGACATCTGGGAGGGCGTGTACTGCTGCTGCTGGCCCATCTGGCCGTCGCCGCCGCCGTAAGGCGTGCCTGGCTGAGGAGGCCCGTAGGAGCTGAAGTCGGAGAAGTTCTCCATGTTCTGGGAGTCCTGGGCGACCATGTTTGGCTGCTGGTAGTAGTCCTGGGAGTAGGAGTCGTTGGGGTAGTAGTCCTGGCCGGGGTACTCCTGGTTGGAGTACTCCTGGGCCGGGTATTCCTGTCCAGGCGCTTGGTTAGAGTAGTCCTGGGCCGGGTACTCCTGGCCAGATCCCTGGGGGATGGGCTGCCCGTACTCATCGTACATCTGTTCCCCGTTGGGCGGAGCGTAGTTATTGTAGCTCATGGGGGGCAGATCACACACAGATGAAACTATTCAAACGAGGGAGAAGTGTTAGAGTAACTGCGAGATATCAGACACGATTATCAAAGCAACTGCGAAATATCGATTATCAAAGCAACTGCGAAATATCGATTATCAAAGCAACTGCGAAATATCGATTATCAAAGCAACTGCGAAATAACAGATACAATTATCAAAGCAACTGCGAAATAACAGATACAATTATCAAAGCAACTATGCAATAGCGGACACAATTATCAAAGCAACTGCGAAAGTGGCGACTCTAATATTCTCTGGACAATCGCAAAACGCTCTCTCGAAAGACAAAAAAACTTTGCTGTGCAACTCTGTATGAAAAAGCACTTGGTTGTACAACTCTGTATGAAAAAGCACTTGGGTGTTAAATAAGTGCAACACTCAATCGATGTGGTAGAAAGTAGTAAAGTAGCGACTAATAAAGTACCTTACGCGACGAGCTATACAGTGCAGGCTAATACTAGTGAACAACCTGATCTCTAGTGTGAGCTGTGGCGAGTTCAAGATAGAACAAAAAAAAACAGAAAATCCAAGAAAAGAACAAACACCAAATGCCCATAAAGTACAACGATGAAGTAGGACTAGACGCGTTATAACGGTGGTAAAGATATATATAGAATAGATGAAGGTACCCAGGTGTGAGAGTGAAAGTGAGAATGAAAGTGAAAGTGGAAGCAAGACGCAATACCGATTGCAAAACCTGCCATGACAAAGCGACAAGAGAACCGGCAAACATCGACTCCATTGCAAAAGCACAGAGTCCAAAGCCCATCATCGATTCGACGTGGGACGAGGCGACAAAGCCTCTAAGTTGCAGGCGAGCCACTGGGACCTCAGGGCATCCTTACTGGGGGCCCTATACACTATACTCTTCGCGTCGCCAACCGCTGGGCCCTCCTGGTGGGGGGCGTTCGTTATATTCCAGTATATGTTCATACACGCGAGCGTAGATATAGGGGCCCCGTGGCCTGCGGCGCTGTCTGAGGGACAAATGGGAAAATACATAGAATAGAACCCACACGAAAGTTCCCGGAGCCCGCATAGTCGGCGCCTCTGGGCAGTCACTGTACACGGCGCAGGGAGGAAAATTTTTCGTTCACAGAACTCCCCGCACAGCACCCGCACCGCGCTACGCTGCACTGCATTGCACTGCACTGCACTGGCCTCCCCACTATAATCCCGCAGTGACGGCACTCCATTTGGGCCCGTCCCGGCTGCCACGACGCGAAATCATGGAGGGGAGACGCGAAATATCCAACGCGCCAGGATCCTCTCGCCCCCAGTGTAATCGCGCAGGGACTGGGGGAGGATGGAAGGTCCAGGCCGCCTTTCCTTTTTTCTTTTTTTCTAGGGCCGCAAGCCCGCCTTGCGCCCAGCCATCTCAATTATTCCTCGGTGGCCGTGTGATATATTCTCGGTTTGGGATCGTGCCACCTCGTGCGGGGTGACACGGATGATGATGGGGCCGAGGGCTATTTATAGAGATTCCGCGGGTCCTGGGAGTTCCGCGGCCGTTGCACTGGTGTGTGGGTGTGTGGGTGTGGGCATGGGTGTTTGGGTTTAGTGATGGTGTGTGGGTGTGAGTGTGGGCGGCTATTACTGTTGGGCGTGTGGGGGAGGAGAATTAGGGGTGCGCAGTGGGAGGTTTTTCAGAATTAGGGGTGGGTTTTGGCAGGATTAGGGGTGGGCGGCTACTGGTGTGGTCCTGGAGTTTTCGACGTATATAAAGGGGTCGGGTTTCCCTTTTTCTGGAGGATTCTGGTTTCTTTCCCTCGGGTTGTTGTGTTTGTAGTTGTGCTTGTAGTTGTGCTTGTAGTTGTGTTTGTAGTTGTGTTTGTAGTTGTGCTTGTAGTTGTGCTTGTTTGTTGTTGTGTTTCCCCCTTTTGCTTGTGTTTCCCCATTTTGCTTGTGCTTGTCCCTGTCCTTCTCATCTGCCCCAACATACACACTTCCAATGTTATATATACCACCCTCTACTCCTCACACTATGTACCCCCACACAGGATAGACCCAGGCTTAATACAGAAGATCCCATATGGCTACATGATACCTGACACCTCAAAACAGGTACATCCCACCATCATATCTGTCCCCGTATTAACACCAGGGTTCTTATCCAGTGAGTGGGTGTATTGTCTGTGTGAAGTGGAAAAAAATTCCAATAGCGGTTATACGGTGTGTTTCATTTGTCTGTGTGAAGTAGGAAAATCTCCAAATAGCGGTTATACAGTGTGTTTCATTTGTCTCTTCTGGGCAGTTTGCCCTTCTCGCCGCCTCGGATAGCCGCCATGGTCCCTATTTCATTCGCGCTCTTTTAGGCTCGGCTCGCTTCGGCTCGGCTCCGTTCGTCTGCGGCTTCGGCTTCGGCTTCGGTTTCGGTGCGGCCGTCTGAAAAGAAAAGGAGACACACATACACATACACACACAGCCGGATAAATGGTACTTAACAGGCATGTATTAACAGATAGGTCCAAAGGCGGCAATAGATCGATAGTGCATCACACAAAGAGTAAACCATCACACTAAAATGGCCCCTCCACCTCCTCCGCCACCTCCTCCTCCTCCAGGCGGCGCCCCCGCTCCTAAACCAGCTGCGTCCGTCATGAGCGGTAGAGACGCCCTCCTCGGTGATATCAGAAAGGGAGCAAGGTTAAAGAAAGCAGAGACAAACGATAGAAGTGGCCCACAGGTATCCGGTGGCGTGTCATCTTCTGCAAGTTCCAGTGCTCCAGTCGCAGGAGCACCACGCGTGCCATCGGGTGCGCCAATGGTCCCTATGGGTGCGCCAATGGGTGCGCCGCAGCTCGGCGACATTCTCGCAGGTGGTGTGCCCAAGTTGCACCATGTAGAAAGGAAAACTGACAATGCAGGGCCACCTCCTCCTTCAGCACCCGCCATCCCAGGTGTGCCAAGTGGCGCGGCCCCTGCAATTCCAGGTATGCCAAGTGGTGCGGCCCCTGCAATTCCGGGCATCCCAGCAGGCGCTGCTCCAGCAATTCCAGGCATCCCAGCAGGCGCTGCTCCAGCAATTCCAGGCATGGCAGCTCCGGCAGCTCCGTCGATGCCTTCCAGTAGACCAAAGAGAGCTCACAAGAAGAAATCATCAATATCTACAATTGGTGGAGCCCCCGCGATTCCATCCGGTGCACCTCCTATTCCAGGCATGGCCCCAAGTATCCCAGCCACAAGCGCTTCTGCACAAAGTGCACAAGCACCGGTTGCCCCTAGACATCCTAGTAAGAACGTTTCAACGCCCCCACCAATGCCGGGTATGAGCGCCCCAACGCCTCCACCAATGAAGGGTATGAGCGCCCCAACGCCTCCACCAATGCCGGGTATGAGCGCTCCAGCTCCACCACCAATGCCAGGAATGGGTGCTCCAGCTCCACCACCAATGCCAGGCATGGGTGCACCACCAGCTCCACCAGCTCCACCAGCTCCAAACATGAGTGCTCCAACACCCCCACCTATGCCAGGCATGGGTGCTCCACCAGCACCTCCTGCTCCTAGCATGGGTGCCGCAACACTAGATCCTTCAGCTCATAAAAAGGCAAACACACCAGCACCCTCGGCTGGGGGACTGCCTTTCTTGGGCGAGATTAACGCTAGACGTTCAAACAAGGGTGTTGTGGATGGTTCAACACCAAAATCTAACCCGGCACAAGAAGGAAGTATAGATTCTTCACCAAAGGTACCTTCGCACCCTCATCACAATAAGAAATCAGCAGTTCCATCCGCTCCTATGATCCCAGGGATGCCAATGATGGGTGCGCCACATATACCTAAGGCTCCCTCAGCACCTGCAATGAGTGCACCTGCGATTCCTTCGGCACCGGCTCCACCACCTCCGGCCATTCCAGCTATGAGTGCACCAAGCATACTCGGAGCTCCACCTGCTCCACCTGCACCTTCTATGGGCGCTCCACCTGCACCTCCTGCACCACCCGCACCTCCCGCACCTCCCGCACCTCCTGCACCTTCTATGGGTGCGCCACCTGCGCCTCCTGCTCCCAGCATGCCAATGGCACCTCCCCCACCATCCATGTCAACATCTGGACACAAACATCACGCATCGAAAAAGAAGACCAACGTATCGTCGCCACCTCCTGCACCAGTGGGCGGTGGTGGTGCATTGCCTTTCCTTGCAGAGATTCAAAAGAAGAGAGATGATAGGTTTGTAGTAAGCGAGGAGTCAGAATATTCCACAGCTGCTAGTCAGATTGACGTTAGCACCCCTTCAGCGAGCGCGCGTGTGCCTTCAGCACCGGCTATCCCACCTCCACAGAGTAACCATGCTCCAGCTGTTCCATCCGCCCCAGCAGCACCTGCACCACCGGCCCCATCGGCACCTGCACCACCAGGCGGTGGCGGCATGTCGTTCTTGAACGAGATAGAGTCAAAACTAAAATCACATCAACACCCAGGTGATGCAGTGGCACCACCAGCGGCTCCAGCCGTACCAGCAATGTCTGCCCCACAGATCCCTGGCGCAGCACCTGCACATGTGCCACATATGCCAGCGGCTCCTGCTCCAACGGCACCAGCCATACCAACAATGGGTGCACCAAGCATACCTTCTACTGCAGCACCTTCAACTCCATCTGCTCCTCCACCTCCTCCTGCATTTATGATGCCAGGTGCAATGCCGGCAGCTCCACCTGCCCCACCATCGGCTCCTTCACCACCACCACCAGTATCACATGCAGCACCATCTCTACCTCACGCTCCTCCACCTCCCCCAGCGGCATCACCCTCACCAGCTCCATCTGCAGGGAATGAGCCATCTATACGTTCATCCAATAGCCAAGGGTTCTCAACCTCCAAACCAATCAAGGGAAGACTGTTTGGTAGCGGAGAGAGTACATTATCAAAGGAGAAGACCAAGATCAAGCCCGAGTCGTATACTATGAACGTCTCTTCTGCACACTCTACCCAGAACGACACAAAGATCACAATTGATGACTCTCGGTTTAACTGGGACGTTAATGCATCACAAATACCGACACCAAGACGTTTCAGTAACAATAAGAAATTGTACCCAAGTGGCAGCGGTACAACTGTGCCATTGAATCTGAGTCTGTACAAGTGAACTGCATCTATATAGTCTATGTACATGTACCAACTGACGAAGAGATAACGAAATGAGATGATTACGAAATATACCAGGTGTATTCATAGTGTATTTATTTACATGCGGAGAGAGTTCTGTGTGTACAGGCAAACTACTCGTCATCCCACCCACTGACCCAACGTTTGTCCCAGAAGTTGCAGTTGAACTTGGGTTTTCCCAACTTCTTATTAACATGATTGTGTGCCTCGCACATCCAACGACCCAACTGCTCACGATTGTCCACCTTGGGAGCATTCTCCCGGATATACTTCTCAAAGTCCTTGGCACACCAGGTGCAAGGGTATACGTGTGAGAACAGCGTGAGGAATTTCGTCATATCCTGCTTCTGAGCGTCCGTGGGGGAGTCCTTGGGGTAACGGGCCGCTGTTGCATGTAGCAAAGTCCAGGAAGAACGACCTAGCTGGTTGACATCAGGCGGTGGGACCTTAACATAAGTTCTCGACCCTGGGATAAGATCGTCGGAGCTGACGGCAGCAAGTGCTCCGGCAGCAACTGCCTTGGTGGTAGTAATGGCTTTAGCTGGAGATTTGGGAGCCTTACCCATTACGAACTGGAAGTCACTATATTCGTTGCATGAACGGCATCTGGGGTGAAATGTTAGTTTTTTGGTTGAGTGCCAGTTTGATTGTAAAAGTGGGTGTAATACTTACAGTGTGCCGTCTTCCTCGTAAACGAGCTGTCTCCCTGAAGGTCCAATTTCAACTCTAGTGCCTGGTGGTGGAGTCATGGTGTCGAGTTGTTGATTTTACTCTGAATTTGTCATGTAGGTACCTTTTCTGGACGTTGTCGTTCCGTGTTACAACATTATTATATTGCCGTTTCCCGATGATTAGGTAATGGCAAGATGCGAATGTTGGCCCCATGGAGATTCGGCCGGAATATTAAAAAATTGCCGAAGCCGTTCGGCTGAAGATCGGAGCCGACTTGAAGAAAAATTTTCGGATTGCAGGACTAGGACTGGTACAAGAGAAGCGATGAGCTGTTAGACAACCAAGAAGTTTCATCGTTTAAATAGGAAGATCAAACAGTGCAAGCACAATGTCAAGACGGAAGAATCAGCAGGGTGGAATTAATATCCCCGGTGTAATTCTAGATGAGTTGAAAGAGCGTGATTACAGTAACGATGATCGTTTTACACAGTCTGCAAAGAGAGGATCTAACAAGCAACTAGGTAGAAAGGAACGGAGAAAACAACAGAGGCTGGAAAAGAAGAACAAGAGACATCCTAAGGATGAGAGTGAAGATGCAACGCTACTTGAGAAACGCGGAGGGAAATTACAACAACATACTAAACAAGCCTCTTCAAAGAAAAAATCTTCTGATCGTCGCAGTTCGAAGACTGCTCCTGTGAAAAAGGCGCAAAAGAACCCGGAACTACCATTCTCATCTGATGATGAGCTATCAGAGGGAGACTTTGATGAGTTCGATGATGAGGATCTTGATGAGGAGGAGTGGGAACAACTCAAGGATCTCGAAGGTAGTGGAAGCGATGAGCAAGAGTCGGGGAGTGCTGAGTACAGCGAACTCGAGGATGATGAAGGTGAGCAAAGTAATGACGAGGAAGATGATGGTCTATCTCCTGAAGATGTTATGGCCCAGTTGAAAAAACTGAAGCAGGATAAAAAGAAGAAACACACTCCTAAAAGAAATGAAGAGCCAGAGGAGGATGAGGAAGAATTCCCCCTTCCTCCCGCCGAACGGATGGCTATGGAGAGAGATGAGATGGATATGCAGTACTATGCAAAGAAACTAAAACTTAAAGGTAATAGGAAGAAGATATCTGCCTCTGATGAATTCGATGCAATTGGTGGCCTGTTGGATGGTCTTGATTTCATGGATAACTACGGTGAAAATGACGAGGAATATGGTGATCTGGAACTAGGTAGTGGCAAATCCAAGGATAAGTCCTCGCACAAGAAAAATAGCCGTGATGGAGATGTATTACCATTCTCCTCCGACGATGAGTTATCAGAAGGCGATTTTGATGAATTTGAGGAAGGTGACCTTGACCAAGAGGAATGGAACCAGTTGAGAGATCTGGAGGATGAAGAAGGGGAATCCGGCAGCGAGGGTGACTACGACAGTGAGGATTCTGAAAGACGCGCCGCCAAGAGAAAGAATAAGGAAAATCCATATGTAGCTGCGGCCTCTGCACAATCGAATGATGTTGAAGACGAGGGCGGCAATGTCTACATTCCTCCTTCAATGAGAAGAAAGCAACTTGAGGAGTCAAATTCAGAGTCTCCAGTAGTTATTGAGATCACCAAGAAGGTTAAATCCGGTTTGAATAGATTGTCTGAGGCTAATATCGCGCCTATCATAAACTCCCTTCTCGAGTTGTTTGACAAGTACCCCAGACAGTACGTTATTGAAATCATTACTAAACAGATCTTAACAATGGTTAACCAACAGAACAAGCTTCTGGATACGTACATTATGAACTTTGCAGCTGTTGCGGTTGCTATTTTCAGATCTAAGGGTCTAGAAATTGGTGCATACTTTATCCAGACCACAGTCGAAACATTCCTTGAGCAGTTTGAACAGCAGAAGAAGGAATTTGGAGGTCTAGAAACCGATGATGCTGCCGTCTTGCCAAAGGGGAGTCAAAATATATTGACATTGTTGGCCTACTCTTACGATTTTGGATTCATATCCTGTCGTTTACTCTATGATATCATCACTGTTTTCGTGGCCGAACCAAATGTATTGACAACTGAACTCCTGCTAAGAATTGTTTCTGTTTCAGGTCAATTGATCAGAGGTGACGATCCATCCACACTAAAGGATATCATGTCTATGTTATTAGCCAATGTCAAGTTAATCAAGAACCCAAGTCCAAGATTGCAATTCCTTCTAAACACCATGACTGATCTAAAGAATAACAGATTGAAACCATCCGTTCTTGCAGCTGATTTCCACCCATTGAAGAAATTAATTACATCTACATTCAAGGCCATCTCTTCTGCAGCGGAACCGCTACAGGTGTCTCTTGATGATATCAAAAACGTAGATACTAAGGGTAAATGGTGGCTGGTGGGTGCGTCCTGGAGAGGTAATATGAATTCTGCCTTTGAAGAAGGTGGAGAACAAAAACCAAAAACCTCTGATGCTAAGGAAATGGTGCTTATTGAGGACGACTTGCTGGATGATATCCCTGACTGGACGCAATTGGCCAAGGAAAATCGCATGAACACTGACGTTCGCCGTGCTATTTTTATCAGTATAATGTCTGCGCAGGATTATGTTGATGCTTTCGAAAAGATAGAGAAGCTTGGACTGAAGAACAAGCAGGTTCTGGAGATTCCCCGTGTTTTGCAGAGTTGCTTACTCGCAGATAGCAAAGAGAATGGTTATAATCAGTATTATGCCCTTGTTGCAACCAAACTATGCGAGCATCACCATGCATTACTAAAGGCTTTCCAGTTTTTATTTTGGAATACGATCCAAAAGTATGAGGACAAGGACGACTCTGATTCTGAAGATGAGGAGGACATTGATGACAGTGATGAGACTGTTAGGCTTCGTAGAATCGCTAATCAGGGTAGGTTCTTCGGTAACCTTCTGGGCCAGGGTATACTAAAGCTGGATATATTCAAACATGTTCCACTGATCACAGGTCTGAGTACCGATGGTAACTTGTTTGTTGAAGTTCTTCTTTTCCAATTGTTCCAAACCGTAGCAAAGGCTTCTGAGGTCTCTAAGAAAAATAATGACAAGAAAACATACACGTATCAAGATGAAAAATTGACTACATTACTAAGTAGTGCGTTGATCGGAGAAGGTAAATTTACTATCCTAAAGGGGTTGAAATGGTTTTTGGAAAATAAATTCAAGTACGAAAACTACCTAGGAGTTGATAAAAAATCCAAGGCCTACACAAGAGACAAGAGGAGAATTGATTGGGCAATTGGGAGATTCATCAGTCTCATAAATGGAATTATTGACGAAGATGACGAATGATTTTAGACCTCATTTAGCCATCTTGCTGTTTGAGGATCAAATTCGTTTCTGTTGCACTGCTTTACTATTATACATAATGAGATACATAGTTCTCTATAACTAAACTGCATTTAATTTTATACTCGAGAAGTAAGGGGTTAGACTTTTTGATTCAGCCATGCTGATGATATGATATGCGTTGACATTAATGGATCTGTTTACATTTATTCGAGATCCTTCTTACAGTCTTCAATGGCCTTACTAAATCCACGTCCATCGGCCTTGGCCTTGAATTTTACAATATACGTTGTCAATTTACCGTCGCTATCGATGACAGGTGTCTTGATAAGGTTTTCGTTGTCAGCCGTCAAAGGAACATAGTCGAATGTCTTAACAATGCTAGTGTTTAGCAAAATGTTACCCATACCATCAGATCTACAGAGTAGTCTGATCTTAGATTTGTCATCCTTTCTTTGAAGGACCTTCATCTCACCAACACCGCGAGAATCATAAGTCTTAGTTTCAGAATTGAACACCATAAGCTTGGCTCTCTGTGTAAAAACTGCGTTTTCATCCTCCTCACCATTCTGCATACTTATTGGTGTGTCTTCCTTGCCTTCGGTTGAAGATGGGACAACTGCTTTCTCAGTAATCTCTGACTTTTCGGTAGTAGAGGCCTCATGTGTAGCATCTGGGGTAGCTACAACAGCTGGTGCTGATGCATCCTTTTGACCAAATGGTAAGCTAAACTTAAATCCGCCCGAAGGGACAGAGGACTTTTCACCTGCTGATTTGGTGAATGGGTTTGCGCTTCCTTCAGCCGGCTTACCAAAAGAAAAGGATGGGGATGTCGAAGTGGTAGACGCACCAAAATTGAAAGCTGGAGTTTTAGCAGTCTGCTCAGATCCTGAGGAGTCCTTCCTACCGTCCTGTGATGGCCCCTTGAATGAGAAGTCAAACTTTGGCTTACTGTCCTTCTTTTCCTCGGTTGCAACGGCTGATGCTCCACCAAAGGCAAACACTGGTTTCTTTGTTTCTTCTGTAGCAGATGCAGTCACGGATTCTGTAGCAGCACCACTTGGCTTTTCTTCATTCTTCTTCAAACCAAAGGAGAAAGCTGGTTTATCATCCTTTCCCTCGGCACTCTCGGCTGGAGTTGCCGATTTTGGAACGCCAAATGTGAAGCTTGGTTTAGACGAAGGCTCGTTCACTGCAGTTGGCTTGGCGGCGCCAAATGAAAAGGCAGACTTGCCAGCATCATTACTAGCATTTAGTCCAAACGTAACTGGCTTTGCCACGTCCTTGTCCTTTGGCAATTCGCTAGCTGGTTTGGCACCAAATCCGCCAAACACAGAGGCTGGTGCAGTGGCTTTATCGTCCTTTTCAGTGGAGGCAGTGGCACCAAAGACAAATGAAGGTTTTTGTGGTTCATCGCTAGCCTTAGGTTCGGTGGATGATGCTCCAAAAGAAAATGCATTTTTTGGAGTGTCCGCTGGTTTAGCACCAAATGAGAAACTTGGTGCTTTGGTGTTGGAACTGGCAGATGCTGTAGTGGTACTACCAAACATGGCAACAGGTTTGGTCTCAGTTGGGGTTACAACTGGGGCAGTACCAAAAGTGAATGATGGTTTTGATGGCACAGCTGGGGTAGCGGTAGCCGCTGGAGTTCCTCCGAATCCAAACATAGGCTTCGCAGATGGTTCTGATGTGTCCTTTTTCTCGCTGGTTGTAGCAGAAGCAGAGGCTAAGCTGTATGGTGGTAAAGGCTTGGCAGCACTCTTTACAGTTTCATCGGCATCTGCATGCGCTGGTTTACCATTGAACTTGAATACGTCAGACTTGACTGCGCCCGAGAAGGTAAATTCTGGACCCTTAATCTCAACCTCGCTTTCGCTGTCAGAATCATCCTTCGGTTGCTCGGCCTTCTTCTTGCCGAAAGAGAAGACAGAATCGCTTGTAATTGGCTTAGAGGCAAGTGTGAAGGCAGGACCCTCAATTTTTGTCTCAGCATCCTCATCGGATGACTCTTCCTCGCTTTCAACTGGGACGGCTGCAACTGGAACTGGGGCTGGTTTCGCGGCCGGAATAGTAATGGCTGGAGTTGGCTTTGGTACACTCACTGGGAAACTTGGTGCAGCAGATATAGGTGCTGGAGCTGGTACGGTTTTCTTGTTTATTATCCCAGTCATATACTCCTTGTACTTGTCAAACGTAGACGATAGGTCCACGAATGAGTCCTTTCCGATGGACTCGTTTATCTTCTTCGCGAACTGGATGTTCAGCGCCTTGATCTTTGCAGCATTGTCATCCACTACGGGTGTCTTTTTCGCAAAGGTGAATGCATTGGCGAATGACGACTCTGCAGCAGCAGCTCCACTAGGCTTACTTCCAAAAGTCATCTTCTTACGTGGCATGGCAATCTTTCTTCTGTTCATAGTTTCCGCGGAGGCCATCTGAACAACAGGGGTGGCATCATCTTCCTCGTCGTCTAATCCTTCTCTGGTGATCTGATCGTCAGCAATTCTTTTGGACATCGTGTGGTGCGTTGTATCGACGTGTGTGTGAAATGCGTATCCCTATAATAACAATGGGAAAGGGGAATATTCAGGTAAAATCTGAGTATGCTCTGATTTCCTTCGAGATTATGCTTGTTGTCCTACCCTTTGGAGATATTGGAAACGTGTCTTTGTTATTGGCAAATTGTGATTATTGTGTGGATTATTCAATATATGTGGATGGTAGGTGGAGGGGGAAAAATATTTCACGTTCCTCGAAGCGCTTAGAAAAATAGTCAAAATAGTCATGAATCTCCGCACACGGGATTCGAACGGGCAGTACCCTGGTAAATGGAGGATATTCCAGTACAAATGATAGTATGGTTATTTCCAACTGATGGAATTGTACCGTTGGGCTATATGTTTTTGTTTATTTTTGCCTGTTATGTACATGTGTCATGTTACTATAACTCCAGGTCGAAACACGAAAAATAGTCCAGGACTGGGTCAAGATGTATGTACGAACGCTAATATGTGTGAGTTTCAGCATACCAGTGAAATGAACACCCTGGAGTGATTTCCCAAAGGGTTTATTTCCCCCAAAAAAGTATGTATTACATAACAGCGTGAAATGATATGCAAGGCCAGGAGTACGTATATACAATGACATGCCGGTCTCTTCTGGGACATATTAGCATTAATTTCTGGTAAAAGAATACATCAAAAGACAAGTAGTTGGAAACGGAGCATCCACCTTTACCCCTTCGCCACCTAGCCCCCCACGTCTGCATGCCACCGTCTCCCCATCTCTAAACGCCTCTGCAACAACATATTAAATATTTGTGACGAATGCACAATCCGTGCACCACAACACCCAGACCCCGAAATCCGGCGACACCATTTTTGTCCGAAAATATCTGAAAATTCTACTTTTACAGTCGTTTTTGTCACTTTCGCGCAGGCGCAGAATTTCAGCTGCTCGGCCCAATTGGATGCCCTCCGCTGTTTTCTTCAGCAGGCCAGCCATCGCGTGTCTGTGGCACAGCCCACGACAGCCCTCCAGTCTGTTCACAGTTCGTCCGTCCACCCAAGCCAGGACCAGTCTGCCAGTGCTCCTGTGTCTCTGGATACCTACCAACGGGATCCCGACTGGATCAGACCTCTAGGCTGGCCTCAACGTCTGGCAGTCCAGCCATAGTACAGTGTAGACTGCCAGGGGAGAGGTGCACAGGCTATATATGAAGATGTGCTGATATTAGTACACGTTACACTCTTTAATAATAACAAATTTCGAAAAAGACCAGTAACGTTTGTTTTAGAGTATGTGGTACTACGTTTAGTTTAAAGGAAAGGCAGGATACGCACATGTACATTCTAGTAATGGATGAAAATGCGATGATTGTGCACGAATACCTCTGCATTGTGTTTGCCTAGTTGCACCCAGAAGTTGGGTTTATCTGCATGTTTGTGAGAAAAATTGCAATGTGAACACTTTGCCTGGTGTTAGTGGCAAGGCCTTCTTTCCTCTTCAAAATCTCCAGATTCCAAATCAGTTATACTAACAACGCCTAATTCCCAAATGGAAATGTACATTTTCTCCTTTTTTGGTTATTACACCCTCATTCCAACAGAATATAATTTATTATGCCTCCAAAGCAGCAAATTTCCAAGGCCGCCAAGGCCGCCGCCGCTATGGCCGGTGGTAAGAAGTCCAAGAAGAAGTGGTCCAAGAAGTCCCACAAGGACAAGGCCGCCCACGCTGTCATCCTGGACCAGGAGAAGTTGGACAGAATCCTAAAGGAGGTCCCAACCTACAGATACATCTCTGTCTCCGTCCTAGTCGACAGATTAAAGCTTGGTGGTTCTCTAGCCAGAGTTGCTCTAAGAGACCTAGAGAAGAGAGGTATCATTACCCCTGTCTCCAAGCACGCTACTCAGCAGATCTACACCAGAGCTGCTACTGAGTAAATCTTAGCATGTTAAATCAAAAAGGCAGCATCCCGTATGTTTGTTTGTTTTTATAAATTTCTTCATTGCTATTATTTTCGCAATCGCACAGCTTATATGTATATATGAATGTTAAATTATTTCTCTATGTATATGTATAATCATCGGATAATACACATCTAACTATTCATCATTAATAGGCGGGGTCTAGAACACTAGGATATTCAATGGTATTAAGATTTCATGGATTTGCTTCTGTTTAGCCCTAAGAGAATTGGTATGTATACAGTTCGTGCATGACGATGTTTTTGTTCGGCGAGTAAAAATTTTCGCGGCGCCTTATTTAAAGGCGGCCATTGGGACTAAAATTTTAGAAACAAATACATGTCGTTACTACTTCTTCATTATTGTAAATAATTAGTAGACCAACAGTCAGCAAATATTCAAAAAAAGGCTATGCCTAGTTTTGAAGGGACTGAAAGGGGAAGCCAAATGTCAATTATACCGACTCATTTGAGTATTAGGAGCTGGGAGGCTCTTGTACATAAATGTTTCATATCTAATAGGTGTGTGGTTTTCCCTTTTTTTAATGCCCTGAATATATGTTGGCTTTCTGGTTACGATAAAACATTGTGTGCCATTCGAAGATTACTATGATTATAAAACCTTTGACCTTTGGTCAGTTCTGAGGAAGTATATGCAGGAACATATTGTTATTTAGGAATTCTTCGTTTATGATCTAATCTAAAATGGTACTAATGTTTTATTTATTATGGGGTCATGATATCCGTTATTACCATTATACGTGGGGATGAATTTATTATTTGTTATTTGCTTTTCGATTGCGACTTTTGTTTTGGGGAATGTGATAATTTGATACACTGCTGATTAACTGATGAATGACAACCACACTTGTCTTTTTTTTATCCGGCGATGATTCTTTAGAATATGTGCCATGGATTATCATCATGCATCACCATCTGACTTTTTTTTGGTATGTTATCATCTTTGCATTCTATTACAAACCAAATATAGAGCTCGTTATTTGAGCTGCATTTGAAAGGAGAAATAAGTGATTCCTCTTATTAATGTTAATAAGGGAGTAACCAGATTTTTTTTTATCTTGAAACGAAATGGTTTAATCCATTGAGTTGTAGGGAAAAGGTGATTGAATGATGAAAAACTATATTTTCAGTTCTGCTTCTGAACATACAGGAAGATAACCCATTTTTACCAAAACATATTATCTGATCATTCATTTTTTCCTTCTTAATACTTCTTGTATGTGCATCTTGTTGCATAAATTTGCATATTGTTGGATGATAGGTACTTGGTACTATTTTTGTAATTTCAGCTGTTTATTACTATGTTGTGTTCCAACGTAAGTCTAGATAGTTATTCCTCTTTTCTCAAGACTTGCCAAGACGATTGTTAGCCCTTACATGATGCAATGTTGAACTCCCATAAAAAAGAACGTTTATGAAGTTCATTAAACAAAATAGGCTTGTATCTTAATTGTAACATATATTATTCTGCGCAGGTCTCAAGTTTTCAGTATCTTAGTTGTAATACAGTATCTGGAAGAATCCCCGTAGGGTTTCGATTTCTACGGTTAGACTATCCCTTTTACTTTGCTCTCTCTTCCTCTCTTGGTCGCTTCTTTCTTTGGGACTTTCACATACCACTGTTCGCGACGACTGAACCATGTGAAGTATACTGATATTTTCAGAAGTGTTTTTTTACAGGTTTCGAAGATTGTTATTTCATTCTGGCTATATTTTTTTTGTACATTTCTGTAATAAGATCGATTCGTCACTATTGAATGCTGTTCCGGGGTTTTACTTCAGGAATCAAGGTGTGTCGAGAATACAATTTGGTATTATTCGGAAATACATACGGGATGGTGTCAAAACCATTTATTCCAACCTTGAAACTCATTAACACGATTACGTCTCTATTTTCCATCGGTTTGCCTACACATTGCATTATAAACTATAATTCTTAACTTGGCCCATGAATCCCTCCTGAATAATATGTACCTAACTTCTATCATTTATGATAATCTTTACGACAAAATATCCCATTTAAATATGTATCATTGGTGTTCTTAGTTTGCATGATAAGTTTAAAACCTTAGACCACGCGTCGTCTGGGTTTGATAGTTCTGAATTAGGGTGATATACATTGATAATATTACTGCATCTAGTTATACATAGTAGATGTTTCGCAGGTGTCATCCTCGGCTTTATTTGGGCTCGCTTTAGATAACAGACGGTAGTTGAAAATGACTGGATCCACTTGACAGACATGGGTATTTTTACCCTCCTTGCCGCATATCAAGCATCTCATATTCTCTTGCATGAACTTCTTTGCTGTAGCAGTCCAATGTCCCTGGTTGTCATTATATGCAGTTTTGTGGGTATATGGATTCGTTCTAAATTTAGCTTTCGTGATTTTGTTAGCACGCTTAATGACTTTTGCGTTAACTCTCCATTCGCCATAACTGGCATCTGATCCTATCGTCTTAGCGGTGTTTTTTACTGGTGTCCACCCTGTCCCATTGCCGCTATTTGATTCGGTTTTTTTAACGATAGCCTCTAAATCCTTAAAGTTGGCATTGGTATAGTCCTGGACACCCAACTCCCTTAGTAAGGTTGACACCTTAATGCTTGGAAACTTACTCATGATGTGAATTTTTTCCGGAAACCTTGAGATCCATTCTTTGAATGTATGTCCCGCCGCTGGGACAGTATTTGTGATTACTTTATGAATGTCAAACCTATCTTTGAATCTCTCGCTGTGAAATTGATCATTAAATTTTGTCAAGGCACCTTGTGGAAGTACCGTTAGTCGACGCATTTTCCAAAGTCTGTCAGTGGTTTGGGCCCAGCATGCTGATCTGTAATATATCGCAATATCCGTATTCTTAATTGCAAATTTGTGTATTTTCCGAATCAGTTGGTAGGTGGATTCGGCATTCCTAGCCAAGTCTCCCCATGTTGATTGGTTAATTATAAAGCTTTCGATTAAGTCATCCGGGTCCGCTCTAACGGCATGGTGTGGACAGCTACGCACGATATCCCCACTCAAGAGGCTTCTAAACTTCCGGTAGATAGAGTATTTGCTTTCCTCGGCGTTTCTCTCATGGAACGACCTTAGGAAACCTTGTACGAACGCAATTGGGTCTTCTCCCACAACGTATTTAGGAGGTAATATGAATGTATCATTGCTAAGTTCTAACTGGAACTCAGTATTTGCCGAGATTTCTACGCCTTCATAATTTCGGAACGGTCTCAGACTGGCAAATCCAAATAATTCTGGTGAGTAAAACATCCCATATTCATAGGAATTCAACTTCTTTGCCACCCATGAATTTCTGATATCCTTTAATTCCGCACTATTTTCGTACATTTTCACGTATGGATTCTCTACCTGAATATTTTGCACTTCCTCCATTCTTATCCATGATAAACCAGATTTATCAATGCCTGTATCACTGGCAGGGTTGTCACCGACACTCATTGTTCTGATTTGTAAACGGGAAATATCGTGGTAATTTTGTTTTGTAATCTGTCTCAAATTGTCAGCTCGATGTTTAATCTTACTGTTGCTCGGTCCAGCCTCGATCTCTTTTTCGATTAGCTTACCAACGTGTCCTATATAATGGGGGATATTCCGGGATTACTCAAATCGAGGAGTGTTTTGAAGGAGTTGGCACCACTAGTGCACAGAACTATACCGTTTAGAAGGGTAATCAGAAGGTCAACGGTCCGCCTATTGATTTTTGATTGTCTAATAATTCAGGAAGGACTTCACAGTCGATAATTAACAATGTTTCCTTCTCCAGGGAAAGCCACTGTTCCTGGTTTCCTTCTTTATGAATTCTCAAAACAGCCATTCTACCAAAATTGGTAGTGGTAGTTTTTATGCTTGTATGTTGATGTGGTCATCTGGATCGTAACAACCTCGACGACCAGTTCCAGCCGCTAGCGCTCAATAGCGATGACATCGCCCGCTCCCGCACCACCATATCTCCATTAGGGCTTTCGAATGAGACCTAACAGAAACACGCAATTCAGCGTAGTATGTGCCACAGCAGATGAAATATTTTTGAAAAACTCTTCAAAAAGATTTGGGGCTGCAATTTGGGAAAAAAATTATCTCCGCGACGGGGAATTGAACCCCGATCTGGCACGCGACAAGCGCCCATTCTGACCATTAAACTATCACGGATGTTTTTTTCTTGAAAATTTATTTTTATTTTTCATCACATGTGATGATTAATTTGTCACGTGCTCAATATTTATATTTGGAAAAAATTGGACACAATAGGAATCGAACCAATGACCTCTCGCATGCAAAGCGAGCGCGCTACCAACTGCGCCATGTGCCCAAAGTAACTATTACCTTGAAAAATAAAGGCCTAGTAACAACAGCTCGCAAAAATATCACATGACCAGTCCCGCGCCCGAACCTGCGCCAACCAAGCGACGCGCCCGATGCGCGCGACGGGCCGTCAGCCACACCGCTTTGACGTGGCATCGGCTATGCTGATGTCGTCGAACAACTGTATATTATGACTACGGTCTACCTTTGTGCCGGAACAGGAAATATCCTCGAATGTTCTAGAATATTAGAAAATATTAAAAGGAAAAAGCAATTAAAGGAAAAAGCAATTAATAAGAAATAATAATAATAACTCCGTCATTATCTAGGACAAGTGATAGTTTACGCCCATTAGTAATATGTTTGATTGGTAACAAAAATATTAGTAAGGATTGATAGCTAACATCATTAGTAATGATTCTGATAGTTAGCACCCGTTTATTTCAACTAGTAATAAATTAGTAATCGGGGAAAGGTTTGATAGAAATATCAAATATAAATAGTAGAGGTTTAATGATGAAGTTAGATCTGATTCATTCTTTCTCATTTATGTATCTTATATATTTTCTATATAATAGAAAACCAGTAACAATTATTCTAACACAGGAAGCCACATTGACAACTACTTATTTCAAATCCAACTAGATACATAATGAACCAAGAGAATTTATCTTTATCTAACGCTTCATCCGATATATACTGTTCGTACAAAAGGACAAGCCATTGTCCCGGATTAATACATATTACACCTGGTAGCGCCGCCACAGATCAACATGACAGAAACCCATGCCCAGACCCCAGATGTTAACCCTGCGACCACGACCACCGCCACCGGTGAATCCAGCACAGCGGTCCTCAACAATGCCGCCTCTGGTCTGCGTTTACCCACTTTCAGTGGTAACCAGGAAATCCACGAGCTCCGCACTTTCCTCCACTTGCTCGAGCTACACCTGATCGGAAACAACATCACCGGCGACAGTCAACGTATCGCCCGGACAGCGATGCACTTCCGTGACGAAGCCCTCAGCTGGTTCATGACCTTCCGAGAGTCCAGCGCGTTTAACCAATGCTCCTATGACGCCTTCATTACCATGTTTAGGAACCATTTCAGCAGCTACGGCGCCCTCGAGCGCCTCGAAGCTGAGTTTTTCAGTATTGCCCAGACCGGGTCTGTCCAGCAATACAACACCAACTTTGGGCGCATCGCCTACCTGCTACCCACGGAGACCTACAACCCCGCCGTCGTCCTCGCTGTTACCGCTACGGTCTCAGCCCCGCCATCCGCAGTGCCTTAGCCAACGCCAACTCCACCGAGCCCATCACTGACCTCCGTCGCGCCATGGACCTAGCCGTTTCGCATGACATCACCAATAGACAGGATCTATATCCGTTCTTCATGCAATCATCCCAGAGCAACAACAACCTCGGCCGCACCTTCCAGTCCTTCGACACACCAGCCGACGCTATGGATATCGACGCCGTCGCCGCACGCCAACGTAACTACCCAGCACGTTTAACACCGGAGGAACGCGAGGACCTCCGCCGCCGCGACCTCTGCTTTCGCTGCCGCATCGGTCGCCACTACGCCAGAGACTGCCCCAAGCAGTCCTCAAGCAACCGCCCCTTCGGTCCGAGTTCTCGCTAACACCCCCCATGTTCACTCGATTCCTTGTACACTAGTCATCCCACAAAAATACAAAGGTATCCAAAAAAACCAAATAATGCAAAACCTCAGAAAAATTGTAAAATAGAAAACCGAAAAAAACAGAACTCCTCAGTCCAAGGTCGGGACCCGTAAGGTCCTCCGCACCACCATTCAGCAGGTCTCCATCGACGTCCTTCTGGACACCGGCGCCGGCACATCGCTACTTTCAGCCTCTGCCGCCCGTCGCCTCCAGTGCACCATGCACAACATCGCTCCGATTTACATCCGGGGCGCAACCTCCCAAGTCATCGTCCCCTGCACCCAAGCCACCACGCTCTCGTTCAAGTTCCTCAACGCCGCGTACGGTATCGATCTGTACGTCATCGACACACTTCCCATCGATTGTATCCTCGGTAACTCCATCCTTGAAGAATACCCAGAACTCATGACCATTCCAACACGATCAATGGTAGACACTGCATCCATCGACACTTACCGGACCACTGATAAACCACTGACCACTGTTACACCACTGACCACTGTTACACCACTGATCACTGATAAACCACTGACCACTGATAAACCACTGACCACTGTTACACCACTGATCACTGTTACACCACTGATCACTGATAAACCACTGACCACTGTTACACCACTGATCACTGTTACACCACTGATCACTGATAAACCACTGACCACTGATAAACCACTGATCACTGATAAACCACTGACCACTGTTACACCACTGACCACTGTTACACCACTGATCACTGATAAACCACTGACCACTGTTAAACCACCGACCACTGTTAAACCACTGACCGTCGACATCGACGTTATCACCGACATCACGGCCCGGCCGTTTTCCCAAGATCATGCTAACTTGGATGGCTTTCTCATCCATGTTTGGGGCCATTGAACGCACTACGGACACCGCTACACCGTCTACGTTCACCAACCTACCCGCCGATCTTCAGGCCGAATTCCGCACTACAGTGCGTAACGACCTGCCCCTTAGCTCCGAACTCGACCGCACTGTTAAACATGCCATTGAACTCCACCCCAACGCCCGCATCCCCCACCACCAGCCTTACCGCCGCACGCCGAAAGAAGAGCGTATTCTCACCACGATTATGGATGACCTCCTAGACAAAGGGTTTATCGAACCTTCCAAGAGCCCCTTCAGCTCCCCAGTTGTCCTCGTCAAAAAGAAAGACGATACGTACCGGTTGTGTGTGGACTACCGGATCCTGAACAACGCGACCATTAAGGATCCCTTCCCACTGCCCCGCATCGAGAGCCTCCTCGCCAAGATAGGCGGTGCTACCAGGTGTAATATGTATTAATCCGGGACAATGGCTTCCTTTTGCACGAACAGTATACACAGGAGACCCGGATCCGGAGGCTGTGGTTTCTCGAGGACGTGGCCTTTTATATGTCACAAGCCGTGTGTCGCGCGCGTCGATTGGGTGGCGCAGGCTGGTCATGTGACACTTTTGCGAGCTGGTCATGTGACACTTTTGCGAGTTGCTGTTGCTAGGCCTTTATGTTACATGCCTTTAAAATAAGGATTCCCTTTATAAAGAATAGTAAATCGCGTGATCTTATATAATTAATGATAAACTCTTTCCATTTCTGATTGAAACGACCATGCAGTGAAAATGTTGATAGTATCTTATAAAAATTTATGTCTGTGACAGAAATACCATATCCAAAGAAACACGGTTTTCCAACATACAAATTATGCACCTCAAATTCTAGAAAACATCTCTTTTTTTAGAAGAGGTGGGGGTATCTGTACTAGAGTACAGAGAGGCGGTATCGTGCATCCATTGGGTGTTCTGTTAGTAATCACTCTAATTCTCATTTCATCAATAAGATACACCACTAGTATATATTAATAAATAAGTTCAGATTAATCCTAACCAAATCCGGCCCATTCCACCGAGTAAAATGAAACATGATCCTCGGATCCAATTCTGTTCTGTCCATCCTTGTGTATTTTAGGTGCTCCAATAACCCATAACTTCTTTACAGTTGTCCCAAGCCTTGCACTGGCAGCAAGTTCCAAGAAATCTATCGGTTCATTTCTATAATGGAGGGCATCGTGAATTATAAGATGCGAGTGAAACCTTAATGGATCTCCAGGGTATGCAATATACTTCCCTCCGAATCTTGCCCCCGGAGAAAGTACGTATCCTTGGTTTTTTAGAGCTTGGAATAGTAAAAAATTGTCCCAGTTACTAAATTGTGCGACAAGTATGCATACAAGCCGGTCTATTTTCATGTTCTCGACATCAAACTTTTGATCTATATCATTAAGTAATGAGGAGGATGTAGGTGTTTCGACAAACAGGGAAGCCTCCATTAACTTGGTCTCTTTCGTTCCTCTATCCGTACTTTTCGTATTATCATCAGACTTGGTGTCCTCTTTGTGTATTCCTAATTGCTCTAGCTTCTTCCTGTGTTGTTCTACTTTGTACTCTCTCTGCAATTCAAACGACTTTTGAAGTCGTTCCTCTGACGCTTTGTGAATTTTTACCCCATCAACCTCCAGTAGGCGTGTTATCAATTCATCTGTGTGACCTGGTAATGCTGTGAAATGAGCATGACCATTGATATAAAGCCACATGGCCTCTTCGGGCATTAATCGGAGAGGGACGGATAAGAAGGTATTTTGTTGAGTAGCTGACGGTAGAGTACCGGTTAGGATACCACATATCCCGAGTTTCCGAAGTTTTTTGATATTATCAATATCAAAGACTAGTGGCGACAAAGTGGATCCACCACCACTCACCAGAGTAATTCGAATAGACATAGTAGCAGGGGGGAGTCCTAACACGTTTTCATATACCACTGTTGGACTATGTTTTTCAGTAATTATACAGGATGAGAAAGTGCGATGAGGTGTTTTGACATACAATTGAAACTTTTTTTTTTTAGTACAAGCGGCGGAGACAACATTAGTCCATATTGAAAAATTCCCACTATTTCTTTAGAAGGGAGCCAGATTATAGGCATCCTGGACGAATGTATCAACACTCTGTTAACACGGTGACATTCTTCGAATGAGAATTATTCCGGAATGAACTACAAAACCATACTTTTTTTTAATTCAAAGAGACCCCTTGGCCGATTATTACGTAATTTTAATTATAAATGACGTTTCCAACGCGATAAAAAGTATTTTAGTAGAAGCTACAAGAGTCTAATGAGAAAAATTGTCACAGCATATGCGCAGTATTAGGCGCACTTGATTTTGAATATGGTAAATTCAGGTTCTGAAGGATAATGAACCACACTATTTCTGTGAGAACAGGCAATGAGCTATTATTTTACTGTCTCGTTAATGGGTTCTTAGTTAATGTATATCGGGATGTGTATTTTTAAAAGACGATTACATATTATTCCCAGTTTAAGCTTTGTGGTATTGGGAATATATGCATATTCACAACAGATTAAAGGGTAATTGTACGTAATGATGGAGCATACTAGCAAGTAACAAGAGGAGTAGCAAGGATGTTCCAAGAAGGTAGACGAAAGAAATGTGTCCCTCAAACCTATATGTATCCTATTTAAGGCAAGGATTGAGCATTGGCCACTGACCCGCTGTAGCTGTGTTCTTCTCAGAGGTGCACCATGGAAAACACGGCTCCGTGGATATTCTCCGATTCGATTAACAGCAGTGTCTTCGACAACCCTACAAGATAAATCGTGACAGCATATCCTAATGTTTATATTATATAGCACAGTCCAGCTGCCTTCCCCTTGAATATTTGAATGCTATTTACTAGTGTAGCCATCGCGGTGCACAGAGACATATAATCCGTGAATATTCCACTGAGCAAAATGAGAATCACGACTTTAATGTCCTGTGTTTCTGTCTGACGCGTAAAAATTAGAATTTATAATAATTTTTGGCGTCGCGTTCACTCGGGTCTTTATAAAAACAAGAAAAGTTTTAACACCTTCCATCTAGGCTAAAACACCACAACCTGAACCTAAGGACTGTATTGAAGCAACGTGGCAGATCATATTTGCTTTCCTCATAATCAAATCCGTATCGAAAAATGAGTGACCTAAAAACTACCGACAAAGACCTCTACCACATGTTCACGAATCGTGAAAGATTCGATAACCCTAATGGTGGTATCTTCCAAGTCTACAATGCGCGTAAACCTGAGCAAAACAAGTCCGCTGATAATGGTCAACCAAGAAAGAATCTAATTATGATCACTGACGGTTCTTTCCGCGGAAAGGCGCTACTACGTGAGGAGGCTGCCATGGAGTATCTGGAAAATGGATTTGAGGCTGGTGACTTCATTGAAATTCTCCACGCTGAGCCTGTTATTGTCAAGGACCGTACCAAGCTTGTCCTTCTTGTCGATAAACTGAGAGTTTTGAGACGTGGTGGCGAGGTTGTCAACCCTGATTCGATTTTTATCGACAAGTACTTCTCTGAGCACCAGGATGAATTGCTCGATCTGGAGAAAGATATAGTAACAAGTACTCCGGCTAATAACATTCCTGCGAATGCATCTACCTCTAGTACTTCCGTTGGTAACACCGCTGCAGTTTCCGCCCCAAGCATGACTTCTTCGGGCCCAATCGGTGGCTCTGTTTCCGACAAAAGTAGACCAATTTTTGCTATTGAACAACTGTCACCTTACCAGAATGTGTGGACAATCAAGGCCAGGGTCTCCTACAAGGGTGACATGAAGACTTGGCACAATCAGAGAGGTGAAGGTAAGTTATTCAACGTAAACTTCCTAGACACCTCTGGTGAAATCAGAGCAACCGCTTTCAACGACCAAGCTGTTAAGTACAATGAGATGCTACAGGAAGGTAAGGTCTATTACGTTTCTAAGGCTAGGTTGCAGCCTGCTAAACCTCAATTCACCAATCTGAGTCACCCTTACGAACTGAGTCTGGACAGAGAGTCGGTCATCGAGCCATGTAACGATGAGGCCAATGTTCCAATGACCCATTTCAATTTTGTCAAATTGAATACCATTGAGAATCAGGAGGCAAACTCCACTATCGATGTTCTTGGTATAATTCAAACCGTTAACCCACACTTTGAACTGACCTCCAGAGCTGGTAAGAAGTTCGATCGTCGTGACATTGTCATCGTAGACGATTCCAACTACTCTATTTCAGTTGGTTTGTGGAATCAGATGGCTATCGATTTCAATCTTCCAGAGGGCTCCGTTATTGCCATTAAGGGTGTGCGTGTCTCGGACTTCGGTGGAAAATCGCTCTCCATGGGTTTCAATAGTACATTGACACCTAATCCTGAGATCCCAGAGGCATTCTCCCTAAAGGGATGGTACGATACCACTGGTCACACCAGCAACTTTACATCTCTGAAGCAAGAGGTTGGCTCAGGGGCAAGTGGTGACTCCACGAAATTTATTGCCCAGCGTATCACAATCCTAAAGGCTCAGAATGAGAACCTCGGTAGAAGTGAGAAAGGTGACTACTTTTCCATCAAGGGAGCTATCAACTTCTTAAAGGTGGACAACTTTGCTTATCCTGCGTGCTCTAATGATAACTGTAACAAGAAGGTTATCGAGGAGCCAGATGGAACCTGGAGATGTGAAAAGTGTGACACTAATAACGCTGCCCCACAGTGGAGATACATGTTGACAGTTTCTGTCCTAGATGAGACCAATCAATTGTGGTTGACGCTTTTCAATGAGCAGGCAGAGCAACTCTTGGGTGTCGATGCCACAGAACTTGTCAGAATGAAGGACGAGGAACCTGACCAATTCACCAAAATCACTCAAAGCATCCAGATGAACCAGTACGATCTGAGAATCAGAGCCAAGGAGGACAATTACAACGACCAGACTAGGATAAGATATACAGTTGCTAATATTCACAAGCTGAACTGGAAATCAGAAGCTGACTTCCTAGCAGAGCAGTTGTCGGAGGCGATATTGGTTTAAGTATTGAGATATGCATGCTTAAAATTTACATAAGTGTATACCCTATTTAGTAGTCTATGTTCTATAGTCTGTGTTATTGTTATGTTTTACTGCAACATCCATTACCTTGCATTTTCCGCAGGGGAAGTCGTTTTATGTTCAAAAATGACAATTTGTTTATTACTTGATTATATGTGCATGGATTATATACCTAAACGCTGTTGAAGAATGCAAAAATAATGCTGAGGGGGGGTGAAAATGGTCACATTCACCTAATTCGGTTAAAAGAATTGAACATTACTGAGGAGCTTGTGGGTATTTTGTGTTTTGGTTTATCAAACAGCTTCCAATAACGTAATGTCTCATCACCCGCACCAGAAACAACTGTCGTTCCATCGGCTGACAGTGTTAGGTGTAGAACTCTGAAACTATGACCCTTCAAGATTGCAATTGGATCCATGGATGGGAAATCCCATAGCGTCAGGTTATATTTTGAATAACCATGCGACGTCACAATTTCGTCCGTGTTCCTGGACCATATCATATTGCAAATCTGAGAACCCGTGTCTGTATCACTTATCCGCATAGAGTTGCTAACATTCCACACTTTCAGTTTCTTGTCAGCGGTTCCACCACCTGTCGCTAGTGTGGATCTTTTGTGTGGTGACCACGCGATCGCCTTTACCGCCGCTGTATGCTCGTTGATGGTTAGTGTAGGTGTTTTATTCGTTCCGTCATATACATTTACGATGTTGTCATTACCACCAGATGCTAGTTTATTCTCTTCAACGTTCCATTTTAAGCCACACACTTCCTGTGTATGCGTTTCGACCCGCTCAAAGTACGGTTCGGGCATACGCACATCCCTATGTAATATGGATCTGTCACGACTGCCCGACGACAGAATATAATTATTCCAGCTGAGGCACGCGACTCTGTCCAGATGTCCTGATAGTGTCCGTATACACTTTTTCTTTGTAACGTCGTATATCTCAACGATTCCGTTCCCTTGGCCAACTGCTAAATGAGAGCCCGCTCCTACCCAGCTGAGACTGGTGTAGTCGTTGGCCGTCTCACATAGATGAAATACCTCGCCAGTCCCGTTGTTGGTGAGGAATATGGATTTCCCAAGTGCTACTGCCAGCATATCAGTGGCTGACCAGTCAATCAGATCGTAGTAGAAATCATCCGCAAGAGATGGCGCGTCCAGTACACGGTACGGAACTTTTGCAATCTTACGTACATGTTTCTTAGGTGAAAGTAGCAGTTGCTTTGACTCTGGTCGCACGGGGGACACTGGATCGAAAAACTGCGATTGGAGAAGTGAAGCTGTTGACGGCCTATGTGTCGATGATCGCTGACTGTATGATAGGAGTGTGGCTCCGCGGGATGAATTTGTGCTTTGTTTGTACATGTCGTCTGCTGAAAACAACTTACGAGGAGTCACAGGTGCAGATACAGAAACAGGTGCCCCTTCAGAATCGCTGATTTCACCGCCTCTCCCACGTGAAGGTGATGCCCTGGAAGACCCAGCATTCCCAGTGCGGTACTGTTGCGACCTCCTCTCGGGAGACGGCGTGGACAGGTAGTTAGCCTGTGCGGTTGCCGCCGTATTCTTAATCCTGTCTATACTCGATTCCTTACCCACAGCATCCCGGGTGAGCATGTCACCAAAGATCTCGTTCTTTAGCACGGTATCAAACGTTTCGTGAGCTGTGCGCTCACGTTGTAACTCGACCTGATTCTCTGTATCAACAGCACCAAGAAGCGGTACACTGCTTGTGCTGGCGATCGAAGTCATGGCTGGTAAACTAATTTCTGTGCGTTGCGGTAGGAATCTATCGTTGTATATAACTGCGCCGGTATTCCTTGATCTTCTAGGGGCTCTAGTTGGCGAGCCTTGCAGACGATCCAACCTCTCAACCCGTCCACGACTCCTTGCGCGGGAGTTACTGCCGTTTACCTTCTCCTTTCCCTTCAGCGGCGACGCTGTTGGGGTATTACTCATAAACGGGTTCCCTAGATCCATCGTTGCTGGTGTGTCCTTTGAGTGTGGATGTCTTTATTCTGTTCAGTGTAGTCAGAGAATTGCCACTTTTTATTTACTTTATATGATCCCTGCATCTGGAGCCGAAATATCACTTCCAACGAAATTGGGTCAAAACAGAACAAACTCCATGATAATGACTATCCATGACAACACGGCCATTTAAATTGATAATATGATGTCTAGTTGGTGATTGTTGTTCTGTTTTGGGTTGGGGGCGAGTGGCGATTATTTCTGGTCTGCGCTTCCCAAATTGTATGCAGATTTTGGAATGTTTTTTATATAATTGCAGTGCACGAATGTATAGAAATAGGTATCTGCAAGGTATTATGCTTATTCATGAGCATTTGTGGTGCGGTTAGTACGGGATTGAAAGTGTGTAATTGTGGATGTTAGAGTGTGTTTCTTTGTTTCTTTGTTTGCCTTTTTGGATACCTTGTCTGAAAAATGCAACTAGGATTGGGCCATGCGCTCATAATCTAAAGGTATGGCAAACCCTGGGATGATATCATTCCCTCTCACATCTCGAAGATCACATGTCACCAGATCGATTGTTTCACCCTCCCTTCTTTCAGCCTGTTCTTGTTGCCGTTGTTCTTGCGCGCTCGATGTCATGTCGAACTCGTCCTCGTGTTCCCTGTAGTCAATGTTCTCCTCGATTTCCTCAAAGTCTGGCGCCAACGCACTCCATTTGGGCTGAGACGCTATACCCCATGCATATATATCTCCGGACTCCAGTCCTGTTGCGGCAATGGTCATCGTGCGGAAGTTCCAGCTTATACCCATTAGTTCCTCGTCGGCCCCCTCGAGCACCCGCACGAGTGACCCGCCGGCAGTTTCCCACAGGTATAGTTCGTGTGCAGAGGATCCGTGTGGAGAGGCAACCAGGTAGTCACCACCTTGACTACTGAAATATACATCGTTCCACTGTAATCGGTTAATGACGTCCTGGTACTTGTGCTCCGGTACCAATTGTATAGTTGCTGATGGGCCGTCCTCAGAGTTCAGCTCAATCTGCATCGACATCTGTCTAATCGTCCTGTCCGATGAGTTGATAGCAAGTCTCTCCCCATTTGGTGCAATTGCAATATGTTTGATGTTCGAGGTTGTTGGTCTCTCGCAGTGTAAATGCGTGTACTCGCCGGACTCCTCTACATGAAAGAAGTTTACGTAGCCCTTCGAACTACCTGTTATTACTACACCGGGGAGAACTGGATGGGTCACGCATACCAGAACATACCCTTGGTCAGGATCATCTGGTAGTGCAGGGATGATAAGCTCTGTACGCTTAACATCGTTACTGTCGTTATCCTTATTCTCACGTGACAGGAGTACGGCGCTAGTATGCTCAAACACGCTTGCGGCTATACACCACCCAGCAGTAGTGGAATTGACCCAGCACGCACCCCACACAGGGGCTTGGAATTGCACATGGGCCTCGGGTCCCATACCTGGTTTCCCAAGATCCCATACCAGCACCTGGCCGTCCTGGCCACAGCTTAGCAAACGCCGCCCGGCATCGCGGCCCCCCTTGGACCACGCTACATGCTGTACCGGTCTCACGTGACAAGGACCAGCACCTTGTCCTTGGCCCAAGACAGCCAAAGGCCTCAATGTGTCGAGATCGTACACTACCACTGCTCCTTGGGCAGTTCCGGCAGCAAGATACTCACCGCTGGGGCTGTAACGCAGGCATGTCGATTGCAGCGGACTACGTACAGTGGCCACCAATCGTTCTGGGAATTCCTTCAGTACGGAAAACGGGTCTTGCAGAAGTAGGTTCATGTCTGCTCAGATGTTTCCCTTTGTTCCTCTTTGTTTTATCAGTGTCGCGATGCCACGCTGGCGTCATTACTCTCCTCCAGCAGGAATTTCGCGACGCGCTTTTATGTATGTAACGTCTGGAACTTTTCAACAACTTCTGGCGACCTCTTTATTTCACAGAAAAAGGTGGTTTCTGCGTGCATATCAACGATAATTATTATAGATTTGCAGAAATACATCTCATTGCGCACCCCTGTAACAAGATGAAGCTCATTTCTGTTCTTTTGTTGCCACTTTTCCTGGCTCAGTACGCCCAGGCGTTCTACTTCTACCATGAGGGCGGCGAGCGTCGCTGTTTCCTCAAGGAGCTGACCCAAGGGAGTGTATTCACTGGTATCTACAAGGTGCAGACTTATGATGATGATGTCAAGGCGTACCGTGCCCCACAGACCGATCTAAAGGTCATTATTGATGTCGAGGAGACCTTCGACGGCGATCAGCGCATCGTCCACCAGACTTCAGGCCCATCTGGTGAATTTACCTTCAACGCTGAGGAATCCGGTGAGCACCGCATCTGCATTCAGCCACAAATATCTGGCGGTTGGTTGTCTAAGACCAAGGCCAAGATTGACCTCGACATGAGTGTCGGGTCCGACAAGGTCCTGGACTCGAAGAAGCGTTCTACTATTGAGTCTCTTCACGGTAAGGTTGAGTTGCTTGCAGCCAAAATGGCTGACGTTAAGCGTGAGCAGCTGTTGATGCGTGACAGAGAAGCACAGTTCCGTGACATGAGTGAGGATGTGAACTCTAGTGCCATGTGGTGGGCTCTGGTGCAGCTTGTGGTTCTGGGAATCACCTGCACATGGCAGATGAAGCATTTGGCTACTTTCTTCGTCAAGCAAAAGGTAGTGTAAATGCACAGCAAGGGTGGTGCTTCCAATCCATACGGCACATCCAATTTTTAATGTATAATACATATACTATAGCTATGTGGTAATGCACAATACATTTTTACATGCAAGAAACATGCTCTCTCTAATGCTGTAGAGTTTTTTAAATATATTAAATGGTTGATTAATTATTTTTTGATTTATATTACGTGGCACAGAATTTCCTTTATTGGGTATATTATTATACACTGTAACGTTTTGCAACTCTATTGTAGGTGATGACTATGAGGACGTGAACAAAATTGCAGTCGTAATTATACATTGGATATAGAGGAAGCTTTGGGTGCTAATACGATGATACGTTTTATATAAAATTATGTGGATACACTTTGCGTACATTAAAATGTAAAGAGTGCACAGTAGCGTTGGACAGCAGCCTCATCGGTCGGGCCTCTGATATTAGATGGTAATGGTTCTGGGAACGTGAATAATGGGGCGGTCTCAGTAGTTGTGGCGGTGGTATTTGTCGTAGCTGGTGCAACTGCAGGGATCGTTTGTGTTTTGGGTACAACTGCAGTTGGGAGCGATGGGACTGCGCTGACAGAAGGTGTTGTGGTAAATGGGGTGGGAGCAACGAAAGGTACTTCTACTGGGATTGTGATCTCACTCTTCTTTTTCGCCTCCTTAGTTTCTGTGGCTGGAGTTTCAGCTGTTACAGCAGAACGAAGCGATGACGACCGTGTTGGTTTATACTGATCAAACAGCTTTACTGGAGTTTGGACTGGTGCTGCAGCGGCCACTGCTGGTTCATTCGCCGTTACGACTGGTGCAGTTATAATGACCGGTACTTCGGATTGTACAGGTGCAGGCACAGGCTTTGAGGCGACTACAGTCTCCTTCACTTGGCGTTTGGGTAGGACGATAGGCATATCGGCCTTGACAACCTCCGTCTTCTTGGCCTCAGGGGCCTTCATCTCAGAATCATTAACAGCGTCTTTCTCCTTCTCATCCGCTTGTTCTATAGTAGACCTCGAAATTCTTGGAACACGTCCTGCGTAAGGGTTAGCAAGAGACTCAGAGCTGTTAACCGGTTTCTGTGACTCATTTAGTAGAGACAGAAGGGCACTTGCTGTGTTACTAACACGCTTTTCATTACTTTTAGGGCCTGTTGGTTGTTTCTTGATCTTTTGAGAACGGTGAGTATGTTGAGCCGGGGTATTTGCTGCACTGTGGTAGCGGAATACAGAGGCTTTGTATGGTGCAGGTAAGCTATTGTAGTCGAAAACACGTCTCGTGGATGAGGCATTAGAACTAGCAAAGGACACGCTGCGATTGGCGTCACGAGATACCTCGTATTTGGGAGTGAAGCGTGGTGGGATTTGCATGGAACTACTGGAAGTGTTGCGTAGTAATACCCTACCGCGGTTTGATAGTATACTGGACTCGGCACCATGCATGTCGCCATCTCCCTTTCTATCCTGAGCACTAGTATCTATCTCCTCGGCCGTCTCCTCAGTGCGAGCTTGTTTCATCAATGACAATACTCCCTCGACCTCCATCTCTGATAGCGGCGCGTCTCCTTTGTGGGCAAAGAACGAGGCTAGACGAGCATTCGACGACGTTGAGATGTCAGAAGCATCAATTGACGCCTCAAACTCTGGTATTCCTACAGGTTTCTTGAATGATGTTGGGACGGAAGCCAGAGATATGCCACTCGTTTCGGCGGTGAAGAATCCTCCAGGGACCTGTGCGGCGCTAACGACCCTGCGACGAGGCAGCCGTGAGCTAGTCGATTGCGACTGTGTTGTACTAGCACTTGAATTGGCATCATCACCCTTTGAGAAAAAGCGTTTCACTTTGTCCATCATGGAGCTCTTCCGGTTCGTGCGGTGGGGCGCCAGCACGTTCCTCATCGCCCGTTTCCTGCGCACAGTCGCATCACCAACTGTGTGCGGTTCAGCTGGGTGCTTTCCAGAATATCTGTGAGTCATTTGTGCCATCGTTACACGGCTTTATGTTTGGTTTCTGCGTCGATTAAGGAAGGGGTACTGTCAGATATTTCGTGAACAATAATGCTGGTTATTCTTGTATGCAATGTCGGAAATTTTTCATCCGCCGCCAGCAAATTGAATTTTGCCAAGCGCGGGATTCGAATAGGGAGTTGTGCACTGACGGAAGGGAAAGGTGCATACGGGCGGCATGTATTGACCCTTTTAAATAATAATTGTTTTTGCTGGGTTCCTCAGGTATTTTCCTTAATGTTTTTCCCTCTTTTTTTACAAGACCTGTTGATAGGATGAATCGTTATTTAGGGAAACACTGTCGCCCCTGGCGCTCGAGACCTCCTTGGGACTTTACAGGTAATGTCATATGTAAATGAATTTAATTTGGATATGAATATAGTTTTATAATTTTGTATACAGAAATGTGTGGCGTGTCACCATGGCCTTTTCGAGAGAAGGAAAATGCACCCTCTTAGGATCATAGTTATGCACTGTTTTGACGCGCGACGCAGACTCACAATGCGTAGAGTCCCCTTTTAAACAATAGAGGGTTTGTATTATTTTAGTTGGCAAGTTAAAGAGATGTTTTGAAGTTATTATTAGGTAAGACAAATATTCTTCATCTACTGGTCGTTGTGTATCGATTTTTTTTCAAGCAAGTACTCATCGCTTAAAAGGAAACTCAGACCCAAATAACACAATGCATGCAATGCACACCTGTCAAGCTCAAGAAACGAATATAAATTCACACATCCCTCACCCAGGAGGTACAGAGGTTGAATTGTTAGAGTCCGCATCACCACCCTTACCTGTCTCGACCACATCAGGAGTTACTGTCCCAAAAATTGAAGAAAAAGAGACTTTGCAATATTTTTCTGAACACCAGCCTCAAGGAAGGTCGATTAGTGATGCCATTGAAATATCGAGTGAAGGCTCCTTTGAAGGTTCCCCTGTATTGGCCAACAACTGCAGTCCCCCCCTTTTATCAACTACACTTGGTGTCTGCCATAGTTCTACTTCGCCATGCCATAGTGTGGAACAAAGTAGTTGCGGCAAATCTCCTTCTAAATCCATATTCACACCTCCATGTGACGATGACGGCATGAGCATAGAAGAACCGGACTCGCCTTTCCATTACGATCGAGATTTCTTTTTAGAGGAAGAATTCGAGGAAGGATTCATTTATACAGAAGGAGAAAGTGATTACTCCCACAATCTTGGAGTCACGAATGAGGCCACTGGTTCAGATGGTGTGAGTGGTCCAGGGCGCCCCGGTTTAGAATTGGTAAACAATTTGTCCACCGTACACGAAGGCAATATCTCAGTATTGCGGAAGATTAGAAATGTCGACCAAAAATTAATCAATTTCAAAGCAACAATATTAAGTGGCCTGGATACCTTTGCCGCTTTGTTCACAAACAACATCAGCGCAGAGTATCCAAAAGGTCTCACTCCGTTCAATATAATTGTCTCGCACATTTTCGATATTGTCCACAAGGGTCTCACTTTTGTCGATATATTGTTGTCACTTAACATTTATCAAGCAGATGGGAGTATTACTAGGTCGTTCTCCAGTATGTCTGTTAGCATTGACCTGGTCTTGTCGGATTCACTTGCCATATTTGAAATTATCACGAGACCTGGCCACACTTTCGGTTACAACATAATCCACCTGTCCCCGTTGATTGTTAAAATCCTTGTGCCGCTGGACAGGTATATAAGGTCTATTCTCCGCCGCCTGGTGAAACTCAGTACCAAACTCGACTTTGTCCCAACAGTTATTTTCAGCAGGATGGCTACTCTGACCACCTCGATTAGCAATGACGTCGGTATAATTCTGGCCACATTTGCAGACTTAGGTGGCGCGAGTGGTTATATTGCAAGCAGACCACTGGTGGATTGAGTCTGAGCGCTTTTGTTCATTTACTTTTTGAAGGATATTTATCATTTTGCATGGGATTGTGGGGGTGTGTGAGCGCTGGAATATATAATTGAGAATTAAATGATTTGTTGAAAGGTGGGAACGATATAACAATAAACACAGGTGTTTTAAAAACTAGTATGGGGTTATCCCACATATACAGAGAGGGGGCAAACCCTCTCTGTGCATACTTGCAAATATGTGTACTGTATAAAAGGTACGTATGTGTATTGTATAATGAAGGAGATTTAAATTGCTCATAGTTCAATGTGATAATTTACAGATAAAATAATTGTCCTCTTAAACCTACGTACAAAGTAAATAATTATTTATCGAGACATTAACTTATATCTAAGTCCAAAGTGTCTCTCATATACGTTTCCTCGTTGGAGGCTGTAA
>JAKTPZ010000067.1:0-48893 GCA_030579215.1 Maudiozyma pseudohumilis
GGGGGGGGGGGTCTCCCTGCATAAGGCGTATAGCACACAATATCCTATTGGGTGACCCACTTTTGAGAGAAGAAGCCGGAACGGATGTAGTTATTGTGAGGTATGCTGCTGCTGTATGTATGTACCCCTAGTTTTACATAGCCGGGTCCTGTTCCGAGCGGTGCTCGATGAGATGCCTATTTTTTTTTGGGAGATGTCCCCTTTCTACAGGGATTATACTAGAGCCTCCCTAGTATCAGTTGACAAGAGCATTATGATATAGGGAAAAGGGATACAGACCGCTTCGGATTCCTATTTACTTATCGCCGTTCTCGGCAAGGCAGAGGTGGAGTGCATGGCTGTGGCTATGCGATTTGGCATGTTCAGGTAGCTTGGTTCTAGGATTAATTCAAAGTACAGCAAAATGTTTTACTTTGCCCCATTGAAGTCTCCAGGCAACTGCTGATGCATGGATTCTGTGGTTAATGTACCCGGGTACGGTACATAAAGACACGGATGCTATCCGGCGCCCTAACACGGGGTGAGAGTTTGCATCAGACCATATAAACGTTTGCCAGGGATAGCGTCACACTGAGACGCTCTTACCGTACGAGAGTGACAGCAGTGCTTGCACGTAGAGAATTCTTGTTGCGCAGGCAGAGGGCGGACTCTCGTATAATTATTGGATCAGGCCATTTCCCATTTAATTTGTCGCTACACTCTTGGTTAGTCAGACAGTGACATAGGGTAGCTTTACACTCTGTTCTGTAAAATTTACGTGATTGATTGAGTGGATTTAGAGCTAGTAAATCATCTTTATTGGGCAGAAGGGGTCATGGTTCTCACGGGATCGTATATCATGTAAGAAACGGGGGAAGGACATGCACAAAGAGTACCCCTGGTGAAAATGGTGACTGTGACCTTCTACGACATACACCGAAAAGGTAAAGTGTACCTCAATTGTTCTGTATTTTATTTTTCTATGTGAACAGTAGTCATTGGCCAAATTAAACGTGGGGAGAATCAACGGCGCCAATTTCCGTAAAAGGCAATGACCAGGAGGATGACAAAAATGTTAGCTATAAGTTGAACAATTGTGAATAGTAATATATGAGCCTTTGACAATGTAAGGTATTTTCTTGGGTTGTAGATATTTTGAGATTACCAAAAACATAAATGTGTCTTGTACTTCAAAAACATTAATCACATGGCATGGATTTTGAATACTCCACGTTGGTTCCTGCGAAGATAATATGGAGTCCCGCAAAATTTAGCTAAAATTTTGATAAAGAAAAGAAAAAAGGTTTCACAAGTCTCTACATCCTTTTCTTGTCTTCATTATTCTTCACTTCGTCTAGATAGTTCACTTTGAATAATACATTTTCGGGGAGTCCGCGTTTAGTACGGCGGCATCTCTGGATGGAAAACAAATACAAACAACTATTCTCCATTGCAATGCAAACGGGATGCATCTTTAATAGACAAAATGGCTCCACCTTCTCCAACTATCAGAAAATATTCTTCAAGACATTTGTGCTCTAAATCTGGGCCAAGAATAATGCATACTTCTAGCCTTTCAACCACTGTTCCATAGACTATTACCATGAACGCCCTGAACATTGAACTATCTCTTGGATTAAGAGACCCATACGACGTACAAGAGAAAATACGACACACTCAACTAGACCGACTACTCGAAAATGCTACACAGATGAGTGGTCCAAGGACGATATACCCGCTCCGAACCAAATTTCAACGAACTACGTGCATAGATGTGAATAACTTTAGTAATGGACACAATTACCTTGTGGGATTAGATGATGGTTCTGTTGCACTCTGGGAGTTTGATAGCGCTATAGTACGTAATGATGATGGTCCAGGTAAAGCTCGTTTGATTAATAAACAACTCCAGATATCGAAACGTAGGGAAGGTACTGAAGATGATACCAGCACATATGCAAATAAGGTAGACAGTAGCACACACGACGATAATACTAGACTGGTTCATTCGTTCGAAACGAAACAGCACAAGTATAGACTATACCGCGGTAATACGAGCTCCAGGAGTGTCCAACATAACCTTTACAAAAATGGCCCACAAAACGCCGAACCACCATTAAGGGAGCATCGATATGGTGTGAAATGCCTGAAATGGTATGGTAATGACGACGGTATGTTTGTAACTGCTAGTCATGACAAAATTATTAAGCTTTGGGACACAAATACCTTTACAAGTGCACAGGATATCCAATTCGGATACGATGTACACCAAATTGACAGTGTACCAAGTGAACTAAATTGTCTTGTCGTTGCATCTGATGACTATTATCCACGTTTGATCGACTTGCGAAGTATGAATTTAGGCGTTACCGTATTTGGAAAAAGCAGTAAATCATCCAAGACTACAACAATGACGTCTGAAATATTGACTTGCAAATATAACCCTGCGAAGGACCATATTGTTGCATCAGGTGACAACAATGGAAGAGTCAAACTCTGGGATTTACGAATGAGAAATAATTTGCTCTCTGAGATGAGTTATGATATTGACCGATTTGATAGCAAGGCCCACGCAAACTCATGCAACGATCTGATGTGGGATGAAAGTGGCCGGGCACTTATTTCGGTCGGACTAGACGGCAAAATAATCAAATGGACTCCATTTGATTCAACGTTGGTGCATAGAGGTATTCAGATTGGTGATATGGATATTTCAAGAAACCGATACAAGACTAGGACCTCACAACGTCTGACAATGTTTGACGACATCTTGATTATGAACACTGATTATTCAGAACTCCAATTTTACAATACTACGGAGTGCAAATATATTAACAAGATCAGCTATCCGAGTGAACTACTACACGACAAACGCGGTCTCTCTGGTATTTTTAGTGGTATGTCAATCCAGAGAGATCTAACAAATTCAAGGGGCCTAAGACTACTTGTCGGGGCTAACTCCTCCCATGAAACCGAGAGTTCATTGCGGAACAACATCCTTGAATTTACACCTTAACTATGGGCAACTGGATATTAAAATACTACATCAAGACACATGGCATTGGGTACTCTCTGTCAGCTCGTAATTTGCCCCTGACATGTAGCCGCCTTAATAGCCGCTCAGATGCTGGTATGTAGGGTAGTACTCTTCCGTAATTATATCAAAACAACCACATTTGTAATTATCAACACAAACGCAACATCATAGTCATCTACATAACTACCCTATACCCATAACTTCCACGTCTACCCTGTTCATTTGACACATGGCCTGCCGGTATTTGTGAATGCCGAGGTCTTTTGTTCTAACAGCTCCTGCCCTGTCAGTTTTTTTTGCTGCGCAACAATACCGGGCCCCACGGCCACGCCTAGCTGCGCAATTCTGAGGGGGGGAATTCTAGGGCGAGGCACACACGCATAGTGCCCAGGCAGAGTAAATTATTCCAAAATAATAAAGGAAAAAAAATACAGCAAAAAATAACCGTAGAGGACAGCTAGGGAAGTCAAAGAGGCAGACACGATATCATAGAAACATACAAGGAAGCAGCATAGCATTGCGCGACAATAGTAACAAGGTAGTACACGTGTCGAACATTAAGGCGTGACACCATCTGAACTTTTGTTTTTCCAAAGGCCCTACTCGTTGAAGCGTACCGTATCCCGATCCCTACTGCACTGGACAAGTTTATTGATAGCCTCTAGCGATATCTACAGGGTTACACGTAATACGCTAACGCATAAGTGATCGAAAAGATATTACTCTTTTTTTAATCAAGGACTACTTGTATCGCTATACAACATTAAAGAGATCCAATTTCTGGCACATTCCAATTGTCGCTAGGTTTGAAAGATCGACTATTCTGTAAATTTTCAGAAGAATATCATCCCTTAGACTTCCCTAAACATTTTACGATAGATACATTCGTTTGGATCACACAACATTTCGAGTTACATAGTAGGCAAAACCGAAAGAACGGAACAACTAACCTACCCCCCCTCGTCATACATTTGTTTTCTGAGGAAAACATATACAGAAAAGATTAGTTTTAAAAGGCTTCTCACACCACTTATAATAACGCACTACAGATACTTATATCACGCCCAAGACCACTTATAATCAAACTTCTGAACCATGTCTGGTTACCCATCAAGTAAGAACTCTGAAGCAAATTCTACCTCTCCTATTTCAGGTAGGGATGCATCGAGCGAGAATGTGGATGACAGAGCACAGTTGCGAAAACTGTACGTCGATAACAATGATGACGATATGGGTCCCTCAATTTCGATGGCAAAGGAAGCTGAGAATGCCGAAGACTTTCATAAATCATCATTTAACCTGAAGAGAACAAGATCAATGGGACTCTTGGATGAATACATAGATCCAACCAAGAGACTATTAGACCAAGGTAAGAGTGGAAAAGAGGAGAAAGTCAAACTAAATACAAAAAGTCAGGAGAATCCAAGTTCTTCGCGATATAGAGACAGTGACGGCGAATCATATAGTTCTGATTCTGATTCGGGTTCAAGCTATAGCACAAGCACAAGCTCAGACTCATATTCTGATTCCGAATCGGATTCCGATTCGGAATCTGTATCAAGTTCGGCTTCTGGATCGACCTATTCTGACAATCAGACATTGAATGAAGAGGATCCAAACATGACATCAACGTCCGTATCACCACCTTCAGTGGGTAACGATGACATCCTGATCCCACAAGATGATAACGATGTTGTAGTCGAACCGGAAAGGCATGTAGATTATCTCTCACACAACTGGCAAGAGGATGAAATTTCTAATTCATGGAAATATATCATTTTGAAAAAGAAGAAGAGGGATATCGATCTTGTAAATGCAGCTAGACTAGAGAATGCCTCTTGGAGAACATGGGCAAAAACCAGAAACCATCTAAAGACGGTCTCTCCCGAGGCAGTTAACTGGTCTAAAGACTCTGACGTAACGTGGCTTTATGGCCCTATTGTGAGAGATGATGACATTGTCCATGCGAATCCTGAAGAACAAGAAAATACATTTGATGCAAGAGGATATGGATCTGATGATGAAACTTCAAAGCTATTACCAGTGATAACCCCCTCAAAAAATATGCCAAAATCGAAGGATAAAGTTCAACTAAAACCAATTCTTAAGAAGAGAACTGTCCCTGAAATCATAGAGGAAAACTCGCAGTGGAGATTGAACGAAGCCAAGAAACATTACCTAGAAATGAGACGCACTGCAGCAACATTAGATCCAAATACCCAGATACATGACGATTATGACTTATTGGCAGCGAAGGTGAATGCACAGTACTTCCAAAATTCCAATAAGACAGGATCCATAGGTAATAATACTGGGAACACTCAAGACTCCAAGAATGTGGGAAACACATCCAGCAGTCCAAAAGATTCATCTGACCAGATGCCAAGGAATGACGATGATGATGGCAATGACATGACAGATAAAGCAACAACATCGCCAACAATTCTGAAGAATAGCCTCTACAAAACAGGAAGTGATCCGACAACATCCTCTATTTTAACTAATAAAACAAAGCAAAATGAACATAATGCCACGAGACCGAAAAGACATATCCATTTTAATGATCGTGTTGAACAATGCATTGTTGTAAAGATTTCCAGCGATGATGAAAGCGCATCAGAATCAGAATCTGATAACGAGGAAAATTCAAACAGTTTACCCAATTTCAGGAGAAGCAATTCCAAAGGATCATTTTCTCTTAATCATAGTGATGACTCAAACACAAGCTCGGATGATTCTTCAAACTCAGATTCTGACGACAATGGCGATGGGTTATTTATCAATGCCAGATTTTCAAGAAGATCGGGATCTATTGTCCACTCACCTGTTTCAACGGAGGCGCCTTCTCTAGTTTCATTGAGCAAAATAAACAAGCCAAAGATAAGACCTGCAATCAAGCTTCTACCAGCAACGACTCTAAATTACGGCTCAGATGAGGAGTCTGATAATTCTGATACCAGTAGTTATGGTAACGCTGTTTCTCACAATGTGAATACCCAAAGAGGATATGATTACATATATGATTACAATTCCGTGTATACCGGTGATACATCGAATTTTCTGCCAATAGATAATTGCGATATCGTTGATGTTCCAGCTGGTATCAATTTACAAACATCAATCGCAGATAGCAATAAAGCAAACTATAATTTTGAGCAGTCGGCAGATAAGGTGAAGGACTCCAACAGCAATCCAAAAAATCCATCTGTGGCGTATGCGAAAAGTGACGAACATCCTACAACAGGCGTCCCAGATGATGATATGTATAGCAGTGATGACCAGTATAGCTTGTCATCTAATACTGATGATGACGAATTTATTGAAGATTCCTACTATAGAAGTTCCGGTGATGAAGATGAAGGGAGTCACAATGATAGCGACCGTAGCGCTACACCACTTGAAGAAGAAGACATCCCATCCTCTTTAAAGAGAACAGTTTCCCTAGGAAAAAGTACCGATTCCTTAAAGAACCTCTCACAGATGTCCATGAATTCGTCTAATAAACTTGCATCCCATAGTTTTATCACTGGAAAAAAATTGGAAAATCAAACACCAGATTCCGGATTAACTAACCCACAAGGAACTTCAAGACCAACAATTGGAAAAAGGAGCTCAACAAGAAGTTTTATATTTAACTCTGACAGTGATGAAGATGATAGCGACGATAGTGACGATAGTAATATCGGGAAACCATTAGTTTCATCACCCGTTGTTTCTATGGGTTCAAGAACAAATACCGATAAACCCAAGGGTCATAAGCTTACGCCTCCAAAGAGATCATCAAGTTCATCATACCTAAGCAGTAACTCCGATATGAACAACTAGACTGTTTTTCGATCAGACAGAATTGCAGTTTATCATCATTTAATATTCAAACGTCACCTTTTATTTTACTTTATATATCATAAGCATTTCTTTTTTATTTGTAGATAGGACTGGACTACACTAATGTCTCTCTCCTTTCTCGTTCATTTTTTAAATAATGAAAACGTATCAATTTCAACCTGCTACACCAAGTGTAAACGAAGTTTGTATTTCAAATGACAAACCTAAGATATAATACACTATTTTCCTAGTGTATTATACTAACTATTACCTTTCATATATTTAATATTGAGGTCGGTACTATAGCAATTTTATATACGAAGATCGTGTATAGTGATCTCATGGACCTTAAATAAATGCCGTTTCTGTTAAGTTGCCACCACTATAAACAACTATAGTTTGACTTATAAATTTAAAGGAACAAAGTATAAGTAGCCACATCGACACCCAATACCTAACCATATTTAAGAGATCGGAAGACATACAGTTACAGTATGTCAGAGGCAAAAGATCAAAGGAAGATTACGCGACCTCAAATTGTAATTGATACGGATAATACCTCAGGACGAGATGACGTGTCTAGTGACTATTCAATGAATCAAAAAGTTGCAACTCCAATACATAACTTACCAAGAAAGAGTGTCGACTCAATTGCCTCCTTTGCCTCAGTTGCAACGACAACTACTGCAAACGGAAATCGCCGATTTACATTCTCTATGGAAAACAAGTCAGGTTCATTAAACTACTCCCCCCTGGGTAACAACTCAATATACGAGGTAGTGATGAACACAAGGTATAAGCAATGGCTCCAGGCACCAACTAATATAGATATATCCCCTGTTATCTTGAGTAGAAATGAAATACCAGACAATTGGAACTCAGTCGTATCTGCATATGTTAATACGATAAAAAACGACGCAGAGATATTTGTAAATAGGGCTAACGTCAAAAATATTAACCGATTAGAGGAGATAAAATTGTATCAATCATCTGAGCAATCAGAGAATGTGCTAAATGAGCCGGATAATAGTAATCATGAACCAGAGAGGATTGAAGAGGACAAGAGTGTTATGAGTCAAGTCCCTGAGTTTTACTTTGAAGAGTCCTTCTCCATTGAAAATGAGAGGATATTCAAGAAAATTCTGGAGGGTATAGACCTTAAGCTAAAAGATACTGTAAATCCTTCTCTCAAATCAAAGAACTCGTCAGAAAGAGGAGGTAGAACACCCTCTAATGCCCAAGAGGGGGATGATGCATATGTGGAGTTGAAAGACAGGTTAAGTGATTATCTTGACATTGTTGAATCTTCCTTGGTTGGTGAATTATCCAAATCATCACCACAATTCTTCTACGTGTTAGGAGAGGTCGATAATATCCAAAAGAAAGTCTCCGACACCGTTCTAGATCTGGATAAAATGAACAGTGACTTGAAGAGTACACAGCAAGAAGAGATAAAGATAAGAATTGAAAATTTAAGAAAAATTATCAAAAGAAGAAACGTTGAGAAACTAGAACAAGGATTGCTTCAGGTGAAACTTGTCCTGAATAAAGTTGAAGAATGCAAAACGCTATATGGAAATGATGATCACGATAGTAGCCTAGATATGATAAAATCTGTCGATTATCTCATTCGCGGTGACAGCAGTAAAAATATTAAAGTATCTGAGTGGACTAAACATTGGCCTTACAAGTTATCCGACTTGAAATCGGTCCCTGCGCTTATTGAAATTCGTGAGTTTCTCACAAACATGAAGATTGAAATTGGCGGTAAGCTCTCCATTCAACTCTCGGATATTCTACTTACAGATGTACGTGAACACTACCAGAACATAGATGTGTTTACTACATTAGGCAGATTACAGGAAGGATATGATAGTAAGCAAAAAGTTCAAGAACGAGGTGCGGAATTTCAAAATTCAATTAGGGATATTATCCTGAAGTTGAATCGATGTGAAGAACTAGCTAGTGCCTTCAGTTTATACCAGGCGAAAAGTTTAACCGAATGCAAAAATATTATAAAAACATACCTTCCATCGGGTCAGAAGAACACAATATCTCCATCAATATCAACCGAACCTTCTTCCACCTCATTGGCCAACCATGAGACCGGTAATGCGGTAGCTGATACATCACAATCATCTATCAATGCTAACCCACCTAAACTATCTGCATTAATTAGAGCTCAAACTCCTGTTGAATTTCAAAATATGATGATAGAGATATATACACGATGCAGTGAAGCGTTACGGGTTCTCTTTCAACATCAAAAAATTCTACTTGATATTGCGCTAAATGTGGTTGATTCACTTGGCGGTGATGACGGTCCATCAGAAAACCAGCATAACATGATCACCCAACTGGATATAAGGCATGGAATAAATGACATAATTGGAGTTGTCCAACTCAGAATGGGTAAAGTTTTGGCAGTTCGCAAGGAGATAACATCTGCCTTGAGATACGACCATTTTCTTCAACTTTATGCTATTAACGTCGCATTTATCCAAGAATGTGAGGCACTAAGTGGAGAGTTCTTGACGAAATATTTGAGCGATTCGCTGGCTTCTCAGATAAAACATTGCATTTCAAACAGAGATTCTAAGAATATACGTGCCATTCAAAAGAAGATCGAACTAGAAAATTGGCAACCGTACATTGTAAATCCTGACTTTCAGAAAGAAGTTAATGAGATTGTGTCATGCGTAGACATTGATCCATTAACTTGGACAACTCTCATTGATCTTACTACAGAGGCAAACGAAAAAGATGGAACTACAGACATGGATGATACAGTCGAACCGAGAGTATCAGTTGATGAAAAGAGCGATCGCACAACAGAAACCAACAGGGGAAATCGCAAATCTGTTGTGGTTGGGGACAATACATTTGTCGCAAGCGATTCTTTATTAACGGCAATTGGCCTAATCAGAGAGCTCCTCATTCTTTCAATCAATCTACCATCGGTATACCTTTCTTACTTTGAAAAATTATGCTTCAACCTACTCAAGTGTTTCAACAACTACACCATAGGTCTAATAAATCAACCTGGTCGACCAGCCAAGAGCTCAGGTAAAAACCTATCCATAATGGCAGAGACACTTGACTGTCTAGCGGAATTCATCGGTATAGTTCAGAAATTTTATCAAAGAATTTCTGACGTTTCGCGAGATTTTGTTCCATACGATCCTAGTAATTATGAATCCTTGAAGAAACAGTATCAAGCATCTACTGAAAAGATATACGCGGCCAACGCCCCACCTCCACCTGTCTAAACATCATCTCATTCATCGCATTGATAATCCTTCATTCAAAATTCAGAACACATATATAACGAAGCATTAAGTAGACCTAATTTACAACCCAATAAAGCAATTAATTAAATTGTAAACCAAAGTTAACATTCGTGAGGAGATGTTCTTAGGACCTTAGTGTATACTATTAGTATAGAGAAATCACTATATACGACCATAGATTTGTTCTGTGTACGGAAAGAGCACACGAGGAGCGAAAAAAAATGAAAAATTGTTCCGGGGCGTTGGAGAAAATAAATAAATAACGAGAAGGTAACACCTTCCAGTTTCTTAGTAACATTACCCTGCTCGATCAACAAAAGAAGCACCTGCACATCACGTCAATAAACCATTACGCGTATACATAATAAAATACACGTAAAAACAGTGGCATAAGATTTTAATAGACTGGACACCTACGTGACATTAACTTGCTTTTTGTTTGACTACGTGGTTTCTCAATTTAATTTTTTTTTGCAAAAGATATACTATCTTTTCTAACGTTTATTATTTCAAGACACTATTGGCAAACCCGAAACGCTTTAAAAGATGTCATCCCCACGCCTCAAGAATGACAAAAATGAAATCGACACGATCAATGATAACAACCACGAGTCTGTGGAAGAGGCTGTGTTGAAATATGTTCGTGATGGTTTTCACCAAAATGAACTAAGCAAAATGACACCGGAAGGCGCTAATGATGAGCATCACAACAATGACGATGAAGATCAATCTGGCAAAAATGGCTCTTCTACTGCCGCCAATGATGATATGAGCTGGTATTTGAAACACGACGAGGATATCCCTCAATATGATCGCCATGGTGCCGTGGCTACCGCAGACGATAACGGCACAAACTCAGAATCTGTAGCGATGGCGGCTGTTGCCGCAGCATACGCATCGTCGACATCCGATGAGAAAGAGAAGTCCAAGCACAAGAGATCACGTCATGATAAGGATGGCAAGAAGAAAAAAAAGAGAAAACATAAGAAAGGGTCTAAGGACAAGGAAGATAAGCCTTCTGTCACAACTATTGCTGTTGACCCTGAATTGGCTACTTTGGACGACGGAGCCAACGGAGATTCTGCTCAGGATCAACTTGTTCGTAAGGCCATTATTGATACAGCTTCCATTACTCAAAATCCCGACTTCCAGCAATACTTGAATACTGATCTTTCATCCAAGGATGATGTGAATAAGAAAGATATTGACAGCACAACCAAAGAGGCGAAGAGAAATAATATTTCGAGATCGAATGTAAATAGCTCGTCGCTCTCGTCAGTATCAGTAGAAGATCCATCTGAGGCTAACAAACAATACAATAACATAGGAAAAGAGTACACTAATGTCTTACCTAAGGGAATGTCCATTGTAGATGTTACTCTGAAGACTGACAATGACACTCATCTCTTGCAAAATGCGGCCACAAAGGCCTCCGAAATGATAAGTGAGACTACCCAAAACAATGGTAAGGCTTTTGATCCGTTAGAGGAGAGAGCCCTTGACCAATTCATTGAACAGTATAGTAAAATTAAAGGCTTTGATAGAAAACAGACGTGTGAAAGAATATGGACCAATGGTCGTCGTAAGGATGATTTTTGGATCAATATATGCAAGGTATTACCATACAGAACAAGATCATCGATCTACAAGCATGTGCGGAGAAGATATCACATCTTCGAACAACGTGGTAAATGGACCCCAGAAGAGGATGCACAATTAGCCACGTTATGTATCGAGAAGGAAGGGCAATGGTCTGAGGTTGGACGGTCGCTCGGAAGAATGCCAGAAGATTGCAGAGATCGCTGGAGAAACTATATTAAGTGTGGAGCTAAGAGGGCGTCAAATAAATGGACCACCGCCGAGGAAGAACAATTAAAGGAGATTATTGGCAAAATGATATTCATTGCTACCCACAAAGAGGGAGAAGAATATTCAGAGACTGCTGAGGATTCTGTTGACGAAGATGGTCTAGAGATTATCAGAACTCTTCCCGTTATTCCAAAGAGAGAAGGTTTTGAACGCACACCTGAATTTAAAGAAGTGATTAACTGGACGGTGGTGAGTGAACAGATGAACGGCACGAGATCTCGTATCCAATGCAGATACAAATGGAACAAGTTAATCAGGAAACAGGCCACGCAGAGAATCCAACACATAGCGGAGTCTACAAAAAAGTGGACACTTGAAAAGTTAAGAGATTTAGGATTTACCGAGGACTCGCAGGTTGATTGGGATGAACTAGCTGCACTATGCCCAGATGCTGGATGGACAGGCTTGGAATTGAAACTATCTTACGAGAAAATGAGAAACCTGATAAAGGACCATAAATCACAGAATATTAGTGAGATATCTAAGAAACTATTATATATAATAAATGGAACCCCCGATGGCGAAAAGGGTGAATAGTTCTAATATTTGTATTATACAATCATGAAAATAAATAATTATATTTTTTTCCTCTTCTGTGTATTTTGTTTGGTGATGTACCATCATATGCGAAATACAAGAACTATATCTGGGTCAGCTTCCTTGAAATCGCTCATTTTATTAGTACATACACGAGCACTTCGCCTGCGCGTTACATAGCTCACTTTTAAGATGGAAGTAAATGTTGAATTGATACTACAAATATACATTTTACAAATTTAAACTAACTAAATATAAAGAGCATATCTTATCGTTTTAATTCTTGTTTAGTTTGTGCTGGGGGTAAATAAAAAACAGTTATTCTTAAGACAAGTTAAAAGGTTAACTTAGAACTTGGCGAACTGCTTGTTAGACTTACCTGGAGCAGCAGCGACCTTGACGACGTTGAATCTGACAGTCTTGGATAGAGGTCTGCATTGACCGGCAGTGACGATGTCACCGACCTGGACACGGAAAGCTGGAGAGACGTGGACGGAAACGTTCTTGTGTCTCTTCTCGAATCTGTTGTACTTAGAGACGTAGTGTAGGTACTCTCTTCTGATGACAATGGTTCTGTGCATCTTGGTGGAGACAACAGTACCAGTTAGGATCTTACCACGGATGGAGATTAGACCAGTGAATGGACACTTCTTGTCAATGTAAGAACCCTCAATAGCGGTCTTTGGAGTCTTGTAACCTAGACCAACGTTCTTATACCATCTCTTAGTTCTTCTAGAGGTCTTGAACTTTGGGTTGGTGAAGATGTGAGGTTGCTGTATATTATCATTATCGCATAGTACTCAAAAAATGAATAACAATGTGATATTTTATTTGTTAGTATTCTGTGAACGGGGAAAATAAGCATAACTCTGAATAATACTCTGTAGTAGCAGTGCAAAAGATTGTCTTTACGGGGGAGATAATTATTGCAGCAGGAGTATAATTTTTGATGTATCATATGGGAGGGTTTCTGCTCACAACGGTCCACAAGCACAGTGGTCAGACCGCTTGAACTTATATTGCAACAACCAATTATTGTACGGCATATTCCTCACACATCTCATCCAGATCCAAACCTCCTCACTCAACACATCCTAATTTGCGAGCATTCTATTTGCGTTATTCTAGTATAATCATTGTTCTTCATACCTTCTGGAAAGCCTTCTCAGCTTGAACAGTCAACTCAGTGGACATTTTGATAGTTTCTTGGGCTCGTTTGTATAAACTACTAATTAGACTTATTATTACATTATACCTAGCCTCTTTTAACACATATACCTAGTACATTCAATAGCTACTGTATTACCCGATACCTAAAGCTGGGCGAGGCCACTGAGAGCCAGCACTATGCTGTACTATGCCGCAACTGTTCACAGAGAAACACCGTGCCAAACATCACAAGGCTTCGAAGGTCGCGCTGAACCACTCTACTGGATAGAACAAAATTTCACTTTCCGTTTCGCGCCCCGTTGATTTTGTTGAAGGAAAAAAAAGTAGAGCTGAAGGAGATCCGCTATATTGTAGAACAATGATGTACGGATGCAGATGTACGGGTGTTAGACAGTCAAACATTTTAAAATTAAAAAATGTATGAAACAGAGTATAGAACTGTAAAAGATAAGGTTATGGATAGGTACGACTGTTGGATTTGAAAGTCAAAACATTCCATTGCTATAACTAAAATTCTAATGATGTTGTGCCAAAAAATGCGTAACTTCTCATTCAGAACAAGCGTATGCTTGCATGAAGTCCTTGCTAATCCACACACATCTGCGGTTAAAGAGTACTTTAGAAATGACCCTAGCCACTTTCTAAATGTGTAAGTATCGTTTTCACTATTATATCATAAAACTATAGATTTAATTACTTTGTAAAAGATTACTTCTTCTTGTTAGAGGTAGAGTTCTTTGGTAGCTCCTTGACGAATGGTAGGAACTCTGGCTCACCTGGTAGGAACTTTCTTAGGACCTCTGGGACAACAAGACCGTCCTCGGTCTGGTAGTTCTCAAGGATACAACATAGAGCTCTCTCAGTAGCAGAAAGAGTGGAGTTCAGACAGTGAACGTACTTCTTCTCTCTCTCAGTCATCTTCTTCATACCACATCTGATCTCTAGGTTTCTAGACTGGTAGTCGGTACAGTTAGAACAGGACACAAGCTCCTTGTACTCCTTCTGGTATGGGAACCACGCCTCTAGATCGTACTTCTTGGCAGCGGCATTGTTTAGCTCACCAGAGACGATACCAACAACACGGTATGGAAGCTTCAAGCTCTGGTAGAACTCCTCAGAGTACTCAATCATCTTGTCAAACTCCTCCCAAGACTTCTCTGGCTCAGTAATGACGAACTGCTCAATCTTCTCGAAAGCATGGACTCTGAAAATACCCCAGGCGTCCTTACCGTGAGAGCCAGCCTCTCTACGGAAACAGGAAGAGTAACCGGCGTATCTAACTGGAAGCTGCTCCTGTGGCTTCTCGAACCACTCACCACTGTGGTAAGCAGAAATTGGCTGCTCGGAAGTAGCAATCAAGTACTTCTCATCGTCACCGTCAATGACCTTGTAAAGCTCCTCGTCGAACTGAGAAAGCTGGGCTGTCTTAGCCATAACCTCCTTGTTCATCATAACTGGAGCCTGCATTGGGATATAGCCCTTGGCAGTTAGGAAGTGTAGACCGTAGTTGATCAGGGCCTGGTTCAAGAAAACACCACAGTTTCTTAGGAAGAAACCTCTGTGACCAGAGATCTTGACACCACGCTCTGGGTCGTAACCATCAAGTCTTAGAAGAATCTCATGGTGAGAAAGGGCTGCTGGCTTACCAGTAACAGAAGCAATTGGGCCAACGTCCTCTAGACCCTCAGGCTTCCAGGTACGGACCAGCTCATTGTTCTCCTCATCGTTAGAGATAACAACACTTGGGTGAACAATGTTACCGACAGTGCCGACCTTCTTCTTAAGGTCAGCATCCTCGGCCTGCTCCTTCTCGGTTAGCTCCTTCTTCTTGTTGGTTAGCTCATCCTTCTCCTTCAGAAGTTCGGAAGCATCCTCCTTGTTCTTGAACTTTAGACCAATAGCCTTCTGTAGCTTGTTTAGATCCTTGTTCAATTCATCTAGGTCAAATCTAGTCTTGACCCAGTCCTTGTACTCAGCAATGATCTCGTCAATTAGCTCGACACTGTCACCTCTGGCCTTCTGAGACTGTCTAATAAGCTCTGGGTTACCACCCTTCTCCTCGATGAATAGATTAATGTCTAGCATTTTCAATAGTTAACCTGACTGTTTTGCTTCGAGCTCTCAAGACAGAGTAGGAAATGCTTCAAATAGTCAATTTTTAACAAGTGTTGAATACGACACCTTTCAATTGTTCAGCACGCGATCATCGATAGCATTACCAAATCCAATATTTGCTGTCAAGAAGCCAGGAGGACTGTCCAAACCCGAAAATTTTTCTTCGCGTCGCAGGTTAATAGTATCTATTACCCGGATCATGACAAAAAGTCACTGTTAACCATTATATTTTTAATACTCAAAAGATGAATACAGTCAACTAGGTCTACGTCATATTTGGATCATGTTATTTTTGAGTTGATGTGTCAGGTTAACTGCGTCTTTTATGCTAATGAAAAATATTTTGAAGGGGCGAGGGATTAAGAGAAATATATTTTCTTAAAAAATAATTGATACTAGACTCGAGTGAATTGGGCGACAAAGGTGGAATAACCCTGTTATCAATACTGAAAAGGTAAATTGTGAATTTCTCCAAAATTTAAACATAAGGAATACACATTTAATTCCCATAGGGGAATTGATACCATCAACACATTTATTTCTTCTAAGTATTATAAAAAAAACGCTTATCCTTGCATTTACATAACAATTTGGATTGCATATAGTCTAGAAATATTTTAATTGAAGCTGCGCCGCTATTCGTAAACCAGTAGGTGATTTTTGACATTATATTAGTTTTGGTCTTGTATATTGTACAATGATTTACAGAGGACAAATTTTCTACCAAATATTCTGATACACCTTATAGTTTTACATATATGTCCTCATAGAAACATATATCTTTTATTTATGGAAATAATGTGTAGATAATAAATATATCGAATGAAAGAGTAAATAAGGAGTTCCTTTTCAATGAAGCACATTTTCAACGAAGCTATTGTATTTGAAACAGTTAACAATGATGGTATGACGACAGTCAATGAATCCACACCACCAATCAGACAATGATACGACTTCGCCACCATTCCCAGTAAGGTTATCAGACCAATATAATTGCCTCAGGTTGCAACGAATGCAAGAGGGATTAACCTCAAGTTATCCCCTTTCCTCTTACATTACAAATGGTCCGTTTCAGGTTAACACGTGGACCTGATGATCAAACACATAGTAAACCCGCGAACAATAGTAACCGTGTCATGGTCAAACAGTAAATGACGCGGCAAAGCATCCAAGCGAGGAACTCGCCGATTTGGCTGCCGAACAAGTAGAGGTTACTAACTAACTAGTTAAGAAGTCTTCATTACAAGACTTCCAAGAAGTTACCCTCGACTTAGAGAAAAGGTATATAAAGCGAGCATATTCTCGATCAAATTAGAATATGTCTTAGCAGTTTATAATTCATTTATATATATTTTATATACAGAAAATGAACAGAATATTACAGTTCGTATTTAACGATCCAAGAGGCTGATATACAACAGAAGCCATTAGGAACAGGTCCAATGGTCCAGTGGTTTAAGACGTCTCCTTTACACGGAGAAGGTCCTGAGTTCAATCCTCAGTTGGATCAAATCCTTATTTTTTTTGGCATGTCATTCAGAACGCATCATACACTCATTTAAAAAGGAGACTGGATCATTAAGAAGTGTAAACGTTTATTTTGATTTATGTGTCTTTTGTAATGATATTTTTTGTTAACCAAGAGTGCCGGCAACTTAGCTTTATCTGAGCGCTGTATTTTTACTGACTACGCCCTTTAAAAAATAAAAGTTAACATATTTGATCCTGAAAAAGTGTGTTTACCAGTACTAAAATAAACCACCCAGTACCATCCATCATATTACATGCACATTCCAAGTATGACCAATATGGAACCATTAATTCTGACAGTTCATGATAAAAATATTTCTGTCGAGATGGCCGCTCCAAACGGTGCAAACGATGCTGGATATCCATCACCCAATCTGAGCCCAGTCTTAGCTGAAAATGCGATCTTTCCTACTAATATAAAGTACATATTCGATGATATTCCCGATACCACAACGGACTCTCCTATTGATATTTCAGAAGATGACAATATAGATAACGTAATTGTGATTAGCCTGGATGAGACTTATCAACTTCGAAATGTGGAGGTATTTAGCGACAATTTCGAACTATTGGAATTCAAGGAAGATCGAGAAGATGTATCAATAGATGAACTTAAAAGTAACCCCGATATAAAAGAGTCCGATCGATTATGTGTTGAGTTAGAAATTGTATCTAAATTTAAACAGAGTGAAGAATTTGAGAAATTACCTTTAAAACGGCTGATCGACCTCTATAATATCCAGAATCAACAAATGCAAAAAATATCAGATTCTATATAAGGAGAAAGTATAAAATACTAATTCTATGCTAATTCTGCAAAATTGGACGGCATTGGATTGATCTTTATCCTGTAAAATCTCTCAATTTGCTTCATTAGTTTTGCATCCTCTCTGGTCACAAAGTTAATGGCTATACCCTTTCTCCCGAACCTACCTGATCTACCAATACGATGAATGTAATTTTCCATATTTTCAGGGATGTCATAATTCACCACGAGGGAAACTTGCTGAACATCAATACCTCTTGCCCACACATCTGTGGATATCAGTACCCTCGAGTTACCTGATCTGAAATCATTCATGACCTTATCCCTCTCATCCTGTTTCATATCGCCGTGCATTGAAACCACAGAAAAGTTGGACTGAATCAGTTTACCGGATAACCAGTCGACCTTCTTTTTAGTGTTGCAGAAAATAACACACTGGTTAATTGTCAGTGAATCATAAAGATCACATAATGTATCAAATTTCCACTCCTCCTTGTCGACGTTGACATAATACTGCTTAATACCCTCCAAGGATATCTCGTCCTGCTTAACAAGAATCTTGACAGGATCTGTCATAAATTTCTTAGTAACCTCGATAATGTCCTTATTCAAAGTTGCACTCACAACCACTACTTGGCATGTCCTTGGGAGATGCTTGAAAATATCATATATCTGCTGTTTGAATCCCAATGACTCACCAAGTAACTCATCAGCTTCATCGAGAACTAATATTTTCACCTTTTTGGTGTTAATAACTTGCTTTTTGATTAAGTCTAGTACTCTACCAGGGGTTCCACTCACCACATGACATTTATTTTTGCGTAGCAGGTTAGTACTATTCTTAGATTTGGCGTCCATCGAGGTAGACCCCCCGACCACTGCCGCGCTCTTTACATTTAAATAATCTCCCAGGTTGCACACAACCTGATTAATCTGGGTTGCCAGTTCTCTTGTTGGCGATAAGATAAGACACTGTAGCTCCGATTTATGAAAGTTGCAAACCTGCAATAGTCCGATGGTGAATGTTGCAGTTTTACCGGTACCAGACTGGGCCTGGGCAATAGTATCTTTACCTGATATTATCTGGGAGATTGCTCTAGACTGAATAGCGGAGGGTGCTTCGAAACCATAGTTATAAATTCCCTGCAGCAATTCAGAGTCTAATGACATCGATTCGAATGAAGGGCATATCTTTAGCTTCTTCGAGGTTTTGAATTTTAACGCATTATCTGATTCTTTATTAAAAGACATGTTTGAATATACCTTATTTGACGTAAATATATATTCTTACTTACTGTGGTTAAATTGTTATTAGATTGCTTTTGTCCCAGTCTTCAGTAGGTGCGATATCTTTAGTATGTCACGAAAAATTTTCAGACCTTGCGATGAGCTAAGGTGTGTAACCTACATAAAAAAAAAACACATTAAAGTTGGAGTTCGCTACATATCTCAAACACAAGAAAATCTTAAGAAATCTAAACAGAAACAATACTGTTCAAACCGTAGAATACCATACGAATGCCTAACAAAAAACTAGTTATTTCAATCGCTGGCGGACATGCTACAGGTGTCGTGGATGTTGCCAAGAAGCTTCAAGGATCAGTCACGAAGTTTATTAACAATGTTACTGTTTCTATAATAGATTTAGATGACATAGCAAAACATAATGCGGAGAGGACATACAGCGGCCTCGATATCGATTTCGATGAGCTGTGTTTTGATCTAGATAGAATTGCCCACGATGGTATCGATATTATCATCATATGCGGTTGTTATGCCCTTTACGATAAGCGTGTAAACAGCGTTTCCAAACTCAAAATCTTCCTAGACAGCGACAACGACAAAAGACTGATCAATTTGATTTTACGAGAAAAGGCTGACACACCCGAATTGCTTTCTGCCCTCATTGCTGAGTATATGGATCACCTAAGACCCGAGATGATCAAGTATATCGAGCCTACCATCTCAAATGCCGACCTAATAATACCGTATGCGAACGAGGAAGTAGGATTCCAAATAATCTTAGACGGTGTTATCAAGGCGATCGAGCAAATCGATGGTGGTAAGAAGCAGCACACAGCTACACCTGTATGGGATTACGAAAATGAGAGAATGGATGTCCAAAAGGAGAGATATTACGACCTGTCGTGATCGAGGAAACGGCCCCGGTTGTCGAACCCCACCATCTACATATGCATACATAAAATATTGAAACACACGCAGAATCATTTAACTGTAATGTCTGTACTCGATTATCGCTACTGAACTACATCAGCAACACTTCCGATGCCCCCCTTGTTTATCGCGGGCGGACGAGCGGGCGATGACTCGGGTCCGTTTTGACTCCGGTTGTTATCTGAGGGCGGGCCCTCAGCCAATTGATAAGGAAGGATACACAGGTGTGGAGGAACAGCTCCGCTTGACTAGTTACCCACCATGGAATGTAGATTCTTGTAATCGTATTGCCGTTGTCACGACTTCTTCTATATATAACCGATTGCCCAAGGTACCGAACGTTCATTCCCTTGCCGAACTTAGATATCCCCTAAAGGTCTCATCTACTCTTTACCCTTGGAATAATATCAATACCCAACATCCCACAGGAATATTAGAATACAGTTATGTTAAGAAGTGCCAGAAGATTTAACTCTACTGCTACAGGTGCAGCGCTCAAGAAGACAGCCCTGACTGATCTACACGAGGAGCTTGGTGCTAAAATGGTACCATTTGCTGGATACAGTATGCCACTTCTGTACCCTAACCTCCAAAACCACATTGAGTCTCACCACTGGGTTAGACAAAAAGCTGGTCTCTTTGATGTTTCACACATGCTCCAGAGTAAAATAAGTGGTGCCAACACGATGTCGCTACTTAACAAGGTTACCCCAACAGACTTCAGCACAATGCCAATGTACAACGGCTCACTGAGTGTATTACTAAACCCTCAGGGTGGTATCATTGATGATCTGATCATTATCCGGGAACAAGGCAAAACCGACAGCTTCCATGTTGTCAGTAACGCGGCTAGAAGCAAAGAGGTATCAGAATTCGTCTCCCAGGAGATCAAGGATCTCAACAAGGACGTTAAGTTCACCATTATCAACGATGAGGCCCTACTGGCTTTACAAGGACCACTTGCCGCGGAGGCGCTAGAAAAGTTAGTGGACAACAGCGGTGCTAAGAACAGTATCAAAGACTTGTTCTTTGGTCAGAGAAAAGAGTTTGTGCTGAAGGACGGAACTGTGGTGAATGTCATGAGAGGTGGTTACACCGGAGAGGACGGTTTTGAGATTGCAGTTAAGAACTCTGACGCTGTCAAGTTCGCCCAGCAACTGCTAAGTGATGCCGCTGTCAAACCTATCGGTCTAGCTGCTAGAGATTCGCTCAGACTGGAGGCCGGTATGTGTTTATATGGTAACGAACTGGACATGACCACCACCCCAGTTGAGGCCAACCTTAACTGGTTGATTTCTAAAAACAGAAGAGCTGCTGATGTATCCGAGCCATTTAACGGCCACAGCAAGATTATGGACCAGTTGAACAACAAGACCTGGACCAGGCGTAGAGTTGGTTTCCAATACGCAGAGACAAAACCTGCTCCAGCCGCCAGACACTTGGACAAGATCTTTGCGGCGGATAAGACCACCCAGGTCGGCGTCGTTACATCTGGAAGTATCTCGCCAACTCTGAGTGGTCCGGGGAAAATTGTCAATATTGGCCAGGCATACATGAACAAGGGCTCCACCAAGATTGGCAGCGAGTTCTTTGTCCAGGTCCGCAGGAAGTTCTTCCCTATCGAGATCAAAAAGATGCCATTTGTCCCAAGCAACTATTACAAGGGTTAAAGGATCAAACAAAAAAGACACAAGGAAAACAAGAAAAAAACAACAACAACAAGAAAATAGAGGCAGACATCATTAGCTACTACACATACATATTTACGTACACACGCAAAATCCATATATTCTCTGTTCTATAGTAGATTCCACAGGCAGCCCGACACGCAGCCCGACACGTGGCTACGGAAACATGTGCTTGAATGCACGTTCATGTAAGCATACATGCGCGAAAATACAAAGACGCACACGCACACGCACACGCACACCCACCCTCTAAGCGCTGATCGCTTTCCAAAAGGCAAACCTGTAGCAAAAACAAGCCCCCCCCCCCCCCACATGTCCCAATAGACGAAACGAACCACGGCACCCAACCTTCCCTTTCTCACCGTCCAATCCCAAACTCTCTTATCAGCACTTTCAACCAATCGATCACACCCGCATCCTCCTGCGTCTCCTGGGCCCTTCTGCGCGCGTCGCCCTTATCCCCAGCGGCACTATTGTTTGGCGTCTGCCGTCTGCCGCCTGCCGCCTGCGGCCTGGCACCCAGACACAGACAAATCCCGCAGGACCCCGGGGGCAAAACTGCCACAAGGCCCACGCCCCGCCCAACAAAGGACGAAAATTTTATGCCACTTTGGGGTACTTCGGACGCTTGCGATAAAGAGAAAAAGGACAATTACCAATTATCAGCGCCACCCTGTTTTGATTCTTGACCCGGCCTTGTCTGTAACACACATCCCCCAAGACTGCCATCCAGTGCTCTCAGGATCCTGGTTACTCTGCAGACATCACTATACTACACAACGGCCTGCATCGGCAACACTGCGTTTAATCTGCCACCCCGAGGCTTTGTTATAGAGAATACTCCATTGTTTACTGTTTACACCTAAGTAATTCGAAGGGGGATTTCCCACAAAACTCACAAATACACATTATTGTCACTTGGGTAAACAAGGGGCTTACGTATAACATACATATACGTATTCTCACTCTCACATTTCATTGTGTTATATAATCTGTGTAGGCGCACCCCACCCCCGCTCACGAGTATACAACATTTCTTCGAGGATAGATTGGTTCATCACAAGACCTAATCACGACTCGTCGGACTGGCTCATTTAATAGAGCATACGTTACAGATCGATACACGAAAGAAACGCCAAGTCTGTGTTATTGTTAGTTAATTTCACACTAATATTTTCCACTAAAGAGAGATTACATATACACACGTATATCTTTTTTATTCTTTTTTTTTTTTGCCGCTGTGTTTGATGGAAACACCGAGAATCGATAAGAAAACGAAGAAACAGACACATTCAAGAAGGTGGCAACTTATTTCACCTGCGATACACACATCACGCTATTCCATTCTAAAAAGAGGCACAGCATAACCATTATTCTTCCCCCGCTCCTTAAATCCATTCTAATTTTTTTATTTTATTTTATTTCGGTCTTTTACTATATTTCCTAATCATTGGCATTTGCATCAACATTCATTGTTAAAACTCTACCGATAATATCCAAAAAAAACACAACATCTACATTCCTCCTTGCATCACACACCTCACGCTAATAGGTCTTGCATAATCCAATACCTCATTTAAACTTCATAAAGAAATAATACCGAGTTGGTTCCCATATATCATACAGCAGACATGTCCAACTCCAAGGATAACAACAACGGTAATTGCAACAGTTTAGATGCGCCTCTACCGGCATTGGTAAAATCGGAAAAACATTCGAACAGTATGAAATCATTGAAGGATCTGAACATCAGCGATGCGACACAACCACCTGCCGTTATACACGGAAGGAAGGCTTCAACGTACCTTGGAATATTCAGAGACAACGAAAATGTATCTGCCGATAATAAGGATCGAGATGAAGTGGCTGACAAGCTGAGGTCTTTACTGCGCAATGACACTAGCAATATGCCAGCTCCAATGCCCACGCGAGTGTTAGACTCCAGTAGCCCGAAGAGCAGTCCTAAAATTCTTGCATCGGGTTCGCATAAACTAAAGAAGGATTTACAATTATCTCGAAGGAATAGTTCGACAAGATCAGATGACTCTCTGAGACTATCACCCAAAATGCCAAATGCATCTTTAACACCCACGGAAAAGGCCACGTACCGCAGGAGCCGGCATAACTCACGTCGTACCTCGTCTTCCCAACGCGATGATCTGTCACTCAAACCGGTCTCATCAGCGACATACTACCCTCACACCTCCAAAAATAGTCATAATAGCATCGACGAAGGATTGTCTATAAACGATTCTGATAATGAAACACGCCAAATAGACAACAGAACTAACAACCAGGTTGACGAAGAAACACAATCTAATGAGTATCAAAGCCCCGATATTCACCCAAAATTAGTTGCTAATGTACAATTAAATGATTTCCCAAATTCCAAAAAGGACACCATTCCAATACCTGGGGCTTTCCCTGCAAGTAACGACGTCCTGGCTGCAAATTCCGAAGACGTAAATATGGACAAATTCGGTTCCAAGAACGAGGATAGCGAAGATGAGAATGCTCTGGAAGATGATGACGAAGAGGAAGACGACAAGGAGTACCCATTAGCTGTCGAGCTGAAACCATTCACAAATAAAGTGGGTGGTCACACAGCCATCTTTAGATTCTCAAAGAGAGCAGTATGCAAAACCCTAGTCAAGAGAGAAAATAAGTGGTATGAGACCATGGAGCAAACTAATAGTAAGCTATTAAAATTTATGCCTAGATACATTGGTGTATTAAATGTTAGACAACACTTCAGCTCGAAAGAAGACTTTTTGAGTCAGATTCCTCAAAATGCCAAAAGTGAAGAAACGAACGGAGCTGATAAAAACATCGGTGCAGGCATAAAAGAACAACTAATGGGACCGACCCTCCACCACGTACACTCGATCGTTACGTCATCTCCTAACCAAACTCTTGAAACTCCACGACGCGGTGTACCTAGTCTATCACGGACAATGTCATCTAATTCCGGATTTGACCATTCCTACCCAGAAGTAATGATTGATGACAATAAACACATTATGCCCGATTCATTATGGGACAGGTTTACACTTTCATCAGACTGTGAACCTAGAAGAAATAGTATTTCCGAAAGACAGTCCTTTAATGACCGCACTGGGGATGCTGGATATACTACTATCAACACGAAGCTCAAAGATTTAATTCTTCAAGAGGTTTTTGCACCAATTCATAACACAAAAGGAAATGGTCAAAACAATAAGAGGACTTCGTGTGAAACTCCAACAAGAACTGTCTCTGGAAGATACATGAAGAAGAAGAGCAGATCATCATCATCATCATCATCGTCATCCGCCCAAGGGTCCCGTCTGGCAAGAACACCGTACAGACGAGACTCAATTTTCTCACTAAAGGACGAACAAACATCTAGCGTACCACTTATGAACAAAAGTACGAAGGAAACCATAGCCAATGCAATTGATTCCTCACATTCAGTAATGGATTTAGAACAATTTCATAAGAAGGCTTCCGCAAGAGAAAATGCAGGGGAACCCATGTCTCCAAGACAAAAACCAATGCATTCTCATTCTCACACCCTCTCACAGTCAAGTACCAAGAGCGACGGCAAGAGACATCTTAAGAATCATAGTATTGAAGATTTTTCTGCCATTCAAGATAGTGGAGACGATGATCGTGGGGAGGCACATGATCCAAATGTTTCTGAATCAATTACGTTTGAAGAGAACACGGATACAATTGTATCAAAATTCATCCTACTAGAAGATCTAACGAGGCATATGAATAAACCGTGCGTCTTGGATCTGAAGATGGGTACTAGACAATATGGTGTTGATGCAGCCCCATCGAAACAGAAATCCCAACGTAACAAGTGCTTAAAGACAACTTCGCGGAAACTCGGTGTCAGAATTTGTGGACTGAAAGTATGGGATACAGATTATTACATCAAGAGAGACAAATACTTCGGACGTCGTGTTCATGCGGGCTGGCAGTTTGCCAGAATACTCGCAAGATTTTTATACGATGGCCACTCTACAAAGAGTATAATCTCGCGTATTCCTAAATTAGTGAAAGAATTGGACCAATTGGCACTTGAAGTATCCACTCTTAAAGGTTTCCGGTTTTATGGTGCTTCTTTGCTTTTAATGTACGAAGGTTCTCCAAAGGAAACAAATGTCGAATCATCCGAGAAGCCAAAGAAAATGGTAAAGATTAAGCTAAACCTCATTGATTTCGCCAAGTGTGTTACAAAGGATGACCTCGATGAAGGGATCAAACAGGGTTCGTTCAAAATTGCCCCACACCACCCTGAATCTATTGATCTCGGTTTCTTTAGGGGAATCAAAAGTTTACGCTTCTATTTAATGATACTTTGGAATTACTTGACTGCAGACGAACCAATAATGACCTCCGAAAGTGATCTAAAAGAATTTTTGAACAGTAAAGGTGAAGCTTTCGATGGACCATGGGATTGGTTAGACGAGTTTGATAAGGAGAACGAGTTGGATTTTAATAACTCATCTAGTGAGTTACGCACGAAGTGGCGTAAATACGAATTGATATTCGACGTTGAACCAAGATACAGTAACGACGATGTGAGTGACTAGATAAGACTGCTAGTAATCACACATACATACATCCTATTTGCATTCCTTAAATAATTATAAAAATAACACATATGTATAAAACACATCCAGTGTAAAGAAAGTGCTTGAACCTTTTATTAGGAGGAACGTGCGTGCGGCCACCACATTTGTTTATTTTTTCTTTTGTTGGCCGGCTGGTTTGGGCGTGCGAATCAGAGAGCAGAAAATCTAAACATTCATGGCAAGGGAAAATGGTTAAAGGTATAAAGGATACTATTAGATATGGGGTCCTCTTATCCTGGTATTCGGAGATCAAGCAAACGAACATATACCAATAACCGTTATTTCTTGAGAATATTCCAATAGATATTTTACACGTATCCATAATGAACGATACTGAGCAAACTGGATTTTCTAATGCCAATGTTTCTGGCAACCTCAACGCAAACACAAGAGCCATGGACTACGATGTGAATCTAAGCGAGGAAGACAGATATTTTATTGAACAACGGAACATAATCCTCCAAGATGTTAACAATACCATGGATTCTATACTTAACGGACTGAATGAACTGAACATTTCCCTCGAAAGCAGCATAGCTGTAGGTAAGGAATTCGAAGTGGTAACAAAGCTATGGCGAAACTTTTATAACGGTACAGAAAGTATATCGGATAACAACGACGGTGACAGGGAAGATAATGACATCGATATGAGTAACATCTAGCCGACATGTCATTAAATAATACAACACTGTTTCTGGATTGGTATTTTGGACGATTAGTAATAGCAGATACAATCCCACATAAAGAGGGAATAGAAAGATACAGAGCATATATCAGGGGAGAAAATCGCGAACAGTTAGGTGGCAACTATCAGAATGATCACTACTCCATATTATGGGCTGGCCGATTTAGTGCCCTAGGGTGAAGGCTAGGAAGACCAACCGCTGATCTAGATAGGCCTGCTCTATACTGGACTTTGTATGAGTCAATATTGTAGATATCTTTATTGGCACGGTTAATTAGGTCTTTTAACGACTTATGAATCAATCCACGTTGCAGAGACTTACTATGCGGAGCAGGTTTGTTGCCTCCCTTATGGTGTATTTGTTGATTCTCACCATTCCAGTATTGAATGTTGGATGACGCATCGGTGTCTTCAGAATTCGACTCGACAAACTGAATAGTGTGTTCAGAAATGTTTCGATATTCTATATCCTGAGGCGACCTTGATCCATCAGATAGATCAGAAACGATGTTTATGGATATGCCCACTTTATCAGATAATTCTGTATTATTTGGAATTTGAGTTGAACATTTCAATGGAGAACTTGGGCCGCAGACCATGTTATCAGACGAGGATGTTTGAACTGGGGTCAACCGCGATGCTTCATTGATAATCATGTCACACTCTGTCCTGGTTAGTGATCCATTGTGCTCTTGACTCGAAGGATTGTCGTCTATCACGTCGGACTTCCCAGTTATAAATACATATGGTTCATCCTCAATGCATTTAGTTAGGCTTTTATCAAGCTGGAGATTATGTATTTCACAATTTAAATTATCTATAGTTAGTTCGCTCCCCGAGGAGTAAGTCGTAGCACGTTGGAGACCAACTCTTTTGTACGGTGGTTTGTTGTTGCCTACAGTGGCTCTTCTTTGGGACATTTGTTATCTGAGGGGGGGGGTATTATTATATTATGAGGTGATAACTAAACAATGTTTATATAGTCAAACTTGTCTTTATGCCTGACACTTTAGAAATATGTTGTTTGTTTTCAGAATGTGGAGAATTGCCGCCCAAGTATTCGCGCGGGGGGATCAGCAAGAAAATGTCAAATAACGCCGACAACAAGTTAATTACTACAAATATATGGCTTCTAAAACGTTATACAATATTCTTCGATGAAATCCTGACCAAAGTCGTTATAAAGATATATGTATGCATGAGGCAGTGACATATCGCCTGATTACTCTGAACACAATACCCCACGAACTTACCACCCAATATAAATATTTTTGCAACGAAGGATTCCCTGCAATGGTTATCGAACGCTTCATAGACACATTCCATATAATACCCAATCAACTATCAAAATCTGTAACAGCATTCATTTTATCATTTGAAATTCCGATAATCAACGATGACTTCTCCCAATGGGAAAAAAAGGTGTCTCGAAAAATAAGAGGTGAAGGCACCCTCGGCGATGAGTAATAGCGAGTCAATGACTGCACAATGGGAAGAAGAGTTTGCGCGCTTCTGTGTTTTTAAAAATGTATAAATGGAAGCCACAATTCTCTGAATGGAAGTTTAATATTTCTTTCGTTTGGTGAGGATAGGAATAGTTATACTACAACTCGAGGAAAGGACATCATTCACTTCGTAAATACCAATACAAACGCCAGCACAATATGTCACAACCGAACAAGACTGAAACACCTATTATATTTGCTCCTAAAACATTCCAATTTGATAAAAATACACTTGACGAGTCCAAACTACCAAGTGATCCAATTGACCTGTTTACTGAGTGGTTTAAGGACGCCAAGGCCTGTCCAACCGAGAAAATTCCTGAGGCCATTACTTTCTCTTCTGCAGAGCTGCCAAGTGGTAGGGTCAGTTCCAGAGTACTGCTCTTTAAGGAGCTAGACCAGCATGGGTTTACAATTTACTCTAACTGGGGAACGTCTGGTAAGGCGCATGATATTAAAACTAACCCATATGGAGCCATTAATTTCTTTTGGAGAGATTTGGAAAGACAAGTACGGGTGGAAGGGACCGCGGAATATGTGAACCGTGAAACATCTGACCGGTATTTTAAGACCAGACCTCGTGGTTCCAAGATTGGTGCATGGTCTTCACCCCAGTCACAGATTATTAAGGACAGAGGTGAGCTCGATGCACTTACTGAAAACAACACAGAACGGTTCAAGGACTACGCAGACGATGAAATTCCGTGCCCCGAATATTGGGGCGGTCTAAGAATCGTTCCATTAATGATTGAATTCTGGCAAGGAAGACCAAGCAGATTACACGACAGATTTCTGTACACCAGAGAAACTGAAAATGACCCATGGGAATTAAATAGAATCGCGCCTTAGGCATCGATATGTAATGCAATATTTACTGGTACATGTACCGAATTATCTATGCTTTCTTTAACCTATTGAGCACTAACGTCAGCTTCTCGTTCATGTTGTCATCCGTTACCCCTCTATTCTTTTGAAATGAATATAAGTTATCGATAAGTGTAGATTGCTGTCCATCAAACTCCAAGTTCTCTACATCGTTATCCGTTTCCCTCATGAGCACAGTTAGATGAGCATATATTATGTGCAATAACCCATATATCAAATCATTGGAAGAAAGAACAGATGTCGAATGAGCAAGTAGTTTCCCTACACGTTGCCATATTTCTTCTAAATGGTTCATGTGAGATGCATATTCCACAATATTGACGCAAAATCCCATTAGCAATGTTGTTGTATCGTTTATAGCGGAGTCCTTCAGTTGTTCAAAGTATTCTAAAATTTGACGGATGCACAATTCTGAAGCGTTGCTTATTGTGAATGTATCGATGACACTGGTAAATGACGGGACATTTGTTATAAGAATTAGACATTTCAGAAAATCCTCATCTTGAATGTTTCCTGAATCGAATGTTGCAATTAAACCGTGCAAGAGTTCTTGACCATTCTCAATACCAAGAATGCTTTCCATTAACCCAGGACCAGAAAGTATCACTTGCAAAAGTTTAACTAATTCTTCACTCGTAGGTTTTGATTCATGGAATTCATCGATAACCATTTGAATAACCATATCGCACAACTCAATTTGTTTTCCCATTGTAAGATCATGCGCTATCTTGCTCCATATTCCCAATGCATAAGAGAATCCAGTTTTATTACCATTAACCCCTAAAAAGTCAGAAAAGGTCAATTTTTGCAATTTGTTATTAAGAACAGAACCACACGGTATTGTGGTACAATTCAATAACCTTCTTAGAAATATATCTAACTTTCCATAATCCACAGCAATAGTGCAATCAAATGAGAATGCACTAAAAATATATCCCTGAAGAAGCAAAACCTCTTTTGAATTAGAGTTTCCAATATTCAAACACCAATTACAAATCTCATTATTATGATGTTTCTCGACATATGCCTGAAAATCAATATCGTTTGAAATCGCTAGGATAAATTCACTGAGTATAACAATTGTCTGATTAAGACGTGTTGTAACCTTCAAACTGCTCGTTAAATATTCATAGTCTTCTTTATATTCAAGTGATTTTCCCATATTTCTTAGTTCATTAAAATTATAAAGTCCACTGTTTTTATGAGATGTCCCGGCGTTTTTATCCCTGTTCAGCGATTCATGAATGCCGTGGTGCTTCTTATTATCGTCTTCTATTTCATCTAAATATTCATCTACCATGTTTTGCTCTTCTTCTTCTTCCGTTTTATTTCTGTCCACGAGAAGGGTACGTGTGGCGTTATAGATTCGATGGTTTATACTGATGTCTTTATTGTTGGAGGCATTTGTAGTGTATTTATTTTCGTTTTCTGTAAATACGTCTGAAATCGACAGCTTCTCATCGGGTTCCAACGTATTTAGAAAATATTGCACATTTTCTAATACTTTATCCATCGATTTCTGCACCTTTGCTGTTTCATCAGGAAGTACTTCCGGTACGACTATTTCATCTTCATTGTCACTGTATATTTTCTGTTTCAGATAATTGGTATTTCTCCTTCTTTTATTGCGCCTGGGAGCATCTAAGAATTCGAAACCTGGCAAATCCATACCTTTCCCCTTTAGTGTGCCTTTTGACAAGTCATTTTTAGGGCCATTATCTTGATGTTTTTTAGTTGAAGGTAGTGTGCCTTCAATAACCACGGATACTTCTTGGTTAGTGTCTGGAGATAAATTTTTGAAAGAAGTCTCTTCGAATTTGGTGATTTGGTAAAGTTCATGCTCAAGAACTGGTTGTGGCTTTCTTTCATCACCTACTTCCCGTTTTTTCCCTCCATCTTCGATCGAGGTTGATAAAACTTCAGGCTCACTGTCAGGATACCCTGAGAAGATATTTTGTCCGTTTTCACTATCACTGGAGCTGAAATCTGATTCTGACTCAACGCCATTATTGATGGTCATAATTGCTGCTGTTCTGCCATGTTTTCCATATGCTTTAGACATCTTGGAACAGTTTACAGTAGCTGTTTATTGAACACTAAACATGCAAATGGGCGAAATGACTGCGGAAACCTATCAAAATCAGTAATCGTCCTCACTCTTGTTCATCGTATTTTCATTAGGACCGCAGGATGACCCCAGGCTTCAAAGCCAGACGCGAACGTTATAACGCGTTTCGTGATTTATGAAAAATCATCGATGAAAAGTTGTCCTGACATACTTGCCAACTTATACGTTATTCGGTATAACAAAATTAAGGGAAGAAGGGCCGTATAGACACAACACGTGTAATATCGATTGAAACTGGTCTTTCATAATGTACGGAGAACTCGCTAATAAACTGGTTATCGAAGCTAAGAGAACACAGCAACTAAACAACCGAAACAACCAAGCAACCAAGTTACCAGTATATAATGATGAATTGGTGAGAGACATATTAAAAGAAGTATCACAACTCAAAAGAAATATTGAATTCTTTGCTGAACAGCAAGAACTTGCCGCAATAAACGGAACCGACATGGACAGCAAGATAATGAAGTGTCAATATTTCGTGAATAGACTCTGCCTAGAGCGCAATAAGAGATGTCTTCTTGCCTACCAAAAACTAAGAGGGGATCTAATGGATTCGATGTCGTGGGAAAATAATGGTGTGGAAATGATGGGTGCCTTTTCCAACGAAGATAACAGTAACCTAACACATCAAGAACAGGAATATCTAAAGGAATATTCCGAACTAATAACAGATATGAAGAGTGGAGATTTGGCAGACATAGACCTTTCTGGCTCTTTGGTACCGCCTAAAGAGGTGTTCATAGATGTAAGAGTTCTGAAAGATGCCGGGGAAATCCAAACTGAGTACGGTGTATTCAATTTGATAAAGGATTCTCAGTTCTTTGTGAGACAATCTGATGTTGAAAGATTAATACAGCAAGGGTTCCTTCAAAAGATATAGAATAGTCATTAATAATTATGTCATAAATAGGAGGATAATTCCTGGTTGGACACTGAATAGTAAACAATATAATAAGGATTGAGCACGACTGCTAATAATGTTTATATCTAATCGTTAAATAAGTAATAGCCCTCATGCACGACAATACACTGTTCACACCCAAATAGGACTATTCTGAAATAACATAAATTATTTACTTCCAATACTTAGAAGTGAGATACGATACTAATTGCTTTGCGTTGGAAGCTGCACTCTCAAAAAGTCATCACTACTAAGAGTCTCAACCCACCCGAAATCAAAACATGAAGAGAAAATTAATTTATAAGAAAACAAAAGTATATAAGATATATTTTAATAGGATAACTATAAAATTAAAGTTTCTAATCGTGCTTTAGAGTCTCGGTGAAGACAGCAGATGGCTTGGAAGAGGACTTCTCGGCCTTCTTGGAACCTAGCTTCTCGGCGGCGAAAACCTTGGCGTATGGGTTTAGTCTTAGAAGGACCTGCTTGTTCTTTAGAGGGTTCTTCTTCTGGACGTGAGTACGCTTCTGGGTAGCCTGGCCAGCTGGTCTGACAACAGCCTGGATCTCAGCAGAGTTGATGATTCTGGTAACATCGGTGGTGGAGATGATGTTAGCTGGTAGAGAGTAACCGACCTTGGAGGAGGCAACGGTCTCGGAACCCCAGACCTGGTCTAGCTTGGCGAAAGCAGACTCAGTCCAGATGACGAATCTACCTAGGTGAGCACCTGGAGCAAGCTGTAGCAGGTTTAGAGCAGTGACGTTGGCAGTCTCGACACCTGGGACGTTTCTCAGAGCCTTGACAATACCGTTGTCCTCAGCGTAGACCACAAGTGGGCCCTTTCTCTGGGTCCATCTTCTGGATCTGTACTTACCCTTACCGGCTCTTAGCTTCTTAGACTTTAGAACCTTTAGAAGGTCAGAAGAAGCACCGACAGCCTTTAGGGCGGCGATGGCCTCCTTGGTCTTCTGGACGGACTCTAGGTCCTTGGAGACAACCAGTGGGATCTCTGGGATCTTCTCGACTCTGTGGCCTCTAGCTAGGACTAGAGAGGCAACAGCAGAGGCGGCGATAGCAGAGGCGGTAGCGTAACGCTTCTCGTTCTGGTTGACCTTGATGTTCCATCTTCTCCAGGTCTTAGTTGGAGCGAACATACGACCACCACGACACATGTTACCGAAAGCACCCTGGCCGGATCTGGAGGTACCACCACCACCAACTCTTGGAATACGGGCGACAGCACGACCGGTACCCCAAGACTCAGCGGAGGTCTGGTGACCAGCCATCTCGGAAACAGCGTAAGCCTGTCTCTTGTTCTTGTTCACAGACTTGAAAACAGAGTGGACAATGTCTGGACGGATTGGAGCAGAGAAAACAGCTGGTAGTGGTAGAGCAACGGAGGTTTGCTCACCGGTTAGGGCGTGAACAGTAACTTGTGGGCGAGACATTTTACTTGTTATGATGATGGTGTACTTTTGGAACTGAAAGCAAGAATGATACGAAGAAAGTAGAGGTGCTTTAAAAAACAGTACACCCACAATTTGAACAAGAGGCGTCAAGGTTAAATATCGAAGGTCGAATTGAAAATTTTCCGGCCAGAGATTGTTCGACGACGCCCGATGCACGTCAAAGTTGGCCACAAATGAAATTTTCGTTAGGGCTTGCCGTGTTATTTTTCATGTGGCCGAACTGGGAAATATTGAAAAACCTCAGTTTTTTAAAATATTTTGGTGAAAAAATATTTGTAAATGTATGGGTGTAGAAACCAGTCATACATATGTGTCCTGGTTTACTATGTGGGTATCTTCATGAGGATGGTAGGATGGTTGAATATGTTGAGAGTGCCATCGTTGGGAAGAGATTGTGTGAAAATTGGTCTATTGCATTTGCCGGCACCATCTCAGTAGCCATGGTGGTCGATGCTGGTTTTGAGCTTCTGTTTCCATATACTGTAACTCTGTTTGTATCATATGCTATTACATAAACTTCTGTTTTTATATAGTAGTGCCTTGATTGAGTGACATTCAATAAAAAGTACATGATTCACGACTATATAGTAGTTACTCTAGTGATTCTAGAAGTTTCTTGACTATGCTAACTTCAGCAGCAACCAGTTGCTTGGCGCAGTTTTCTTGTTCGGCGCTTATCTCAGAAGCAGGCTTGGCTGCAGCCTCCTCCAATTTCTTTTTATACCCCAGAGCAATTTCACGCACCACGTTGGCAGATCCAGAATTATTCTCGTCAGAAATTAATTGCTCTAGTATGTCGTTATTTTCTTCAGATTCATTAATGATAACGTTGACCTCCTCTGGTGTCAGAGACAGCAGCGTACAGAGGGCAATAAGTGCTGGAGTAGCTTGACCCGTGTAGTCAATCTCCAGATCGGACAACCATGGCTGCTCTTCCTCTTGCTCCTCATCTTCCTCATTCTCATCTCCACTTCCATCCTCCTCCTCCTCATCCCTATCCATGTCATCATCGGAATCTTCTTCGTCGCTGTTATCGTCCTCGTCGTGCTCATAACCATCACCATGGCCGTGGTCGTGGTCGTGGTCACAGTCGTCAGTGTGCTCATGCTCCTCTTCAGGGAATGCCTGCTTAAACCAGGTAGAGAAAAGGTCATAGCCTGAATTGGCCCACCATTCGGCCCTCTCCTTCAGCTCCTCCTTCTCGCCAATGTGCTCCAGAACCTGGGCTCCCAAGTGCACAAGATCATACGGATTTCTTTCAATTGTAAATCCGTACCTGGTTAGTAGGAATACGTTGGATAGATCACCGTATGAGTTGAAAATTTCCTCACCTGCCTTGATATCACGAGATAGTGTCATGTCGACACACTCGTCCGGGTCGAGCTCTTTGGGCTTGTCTACAGCTTGCTCCTTCAATTGTTCTTTGAGCTCAAGTGCAAGATCGCTCTCGAGAGCGGAGATCACACTATCGCTGATTGTGTTAGTGTTATTCTTGTCACCCTTTTGTTTCTCGACCTTCGGACTTTTAGACTTCTCACGGATAGCTTCTTCCTCCTGAGCTGCCTCAATTTCCTCAGCCAGCATGTGCTTGCACATCCCGGGCTCACCGCACAGATCACAGACATCGTACATGCTGACAAACTTCAAGTCAGGTCTAACAACATGGTGATTGAAAAGGTCGGCAACAGGGACCAAAGCACTCTCGTGGAACGCATCAATCTCAAACACTCTGGCGGATAGAGCATATGCCACCGCAACAAACTTGTGAAACTTTGCACGGACATCATCCATATTATTGATGTCGATATCCAGGTAACCCTTTGGAATCTCCAGGCCGAACTCCTCATGCCATGTCTCAGCCAGATCTATCGCGATCTCGAATCCGCCTTGCACTTCTTCCTGGGGTGTAAGAGCATCAAACAATGTATCAAGAGTGGTCCCCTTGAGGAGCTTTTTGTCTTCGTCACTCCAGTATGATGGGGGCAGCTGGTTGCCGATGCTAATACTCTTAAGATATGATGTCCAGTGGCTGGTCTCGCGGAAGACGGTAGTCTCGTATATAAACGCAATGTTAAGGGCCAAAATACCGTCGATTTGCGCGTCATGCAAAAGGTTAGCAATACTGCTGTTAGACGACGAGAATATAGCAGACTTTGGTAGCTGCAATAAGGCAGTGCCGGCCGGAATGGCGGATCTGGCAAACACACCCACGCCGCCTAGCGGGGACTCGCGCACATCACAGAGGTCCTGCGCAAAACGACCATCTGCCCTCTTAACAAAATCTAAAATATCCTTTAAATCAGTGCTGGCAGTACTAGACATTGTTGAATGAATGATAAACAATTAACCTGTTCCTCTGTGCCTCCCCAAGATGCCTCCTGCACTTCTCCCTTGTGCTCATCTCATCACCTTCACTTTTTAAGCCTGACAGCTGCGGGCCAAAATTTTTTTTTTTCCAAATGACCGCACGTGACTGAAAAATCTTGAAATATTGCCCGGCTCCCATGCTTCTTCACATGCGGCGCGTCGATGATCCGCGATGTCAGCTGGAGGCCACCGCAACACCCGTCAATTGGCAGACGGTGCAGTGGACAGCAGAGGACAGCAGAGGACAGCAGAGTAACCTGTAGCAAGTTTGACGGATCTGGGGGAGGTTCGACTTGCAGGAAAGTTTGGAGACTGCAGGCTTGGCTGCTGATTGTTTATTTTGTGCTTGTAGATCCTCAGGAAGCTGCACCTTATAAACGTGTTTTGTTTTGTTTTGTTTTCGTATAGGTCGTAAAGGTTCAGCCAGCTTATATCCCAACAGCACTACTAATATAAACAATGGGAAAAAACGATAAGAAGGGCAAGGGCTCTAGGAAGTCGTCCCCTAAGGCCGCTGCTGCCGCTTCGCGCTCTCCAGCTGCCACGCCAGCGCCGGTCGAGACGCCAGCTGAGAGCAGAAAGTACAATTTCATCGTGCGTACAATCTGGACGTTCGTTATGATCTCTGGTTTCTTTATCACTCTGGCGTCTGGCCACATCTGGTGTGTCGCCCTAGTGCTGCTGTGTCAGATCACAGCATTCAAAGAGTGCATTGCTCTGACCAGTATATCCGGTCGCGAGAAGAACTTGCCACTGACAAAGACACTAAACTGGTACTTCTTGGCAGCCACGCTATACTACCTTTCCGGTAAGCACATGTTTACTCTATTCCATGCCACAGTCTTCGAGAACAAATTGCTTGCATGGCTGGCGGTCAACCATAAGTTTGTCTGCTACTGTCTGTACGTTCTCGGCTTTGTCATGTTTGTTGCCAGTCTGCGCAAGGGCTTCCTCAAATTCCAGTTTGCTACCTTGTGTGCCACTCACATGGCGCTGCTCTTCATCGTCTTCCAGGGCCACTTGATTATTAAGAACATCCTGAACGGTCTGTTCTGGTTCCTAGTCCCATGTGGTCTGGTTATCGTTAACGATATATTTGCCTACCTTTGCGGTATCACATTCGGTAGAACCAAGCTGATTGAGATCTCTCCAAAGAAAACTCTTGAGGGTTTCATGGGTGCCTGGTTCTTCACCGCCATTTCCTCGGTGATCTTCACGCGTCTACTGTCTCCATACATGTACATGACCTGCCCAGTCCAGGATGTTCACACCAACTTTTTCACCAATATTACATGTGATCTAAACCCAATTTTCCTCCCACAAATCTACAGGGCCCCACCCGCCATTTTCGACAGATTTGGTGTTTCATCGATCACCATAAAACCAGTGTACTTTCACGCCTTGAACTTGGCCACTTTCGCCTCGCTCATCGCACCATTCGGCGGCTTCTTCGCGTCTGGACTGAAGCGTACATTCAAGGTGAAGGACTTCGGTCACTCGATCCCAGGTCACGGAGGTATTACAGACAGAATTGACTGTCAGTTCTTGATGGGTTCATTCTCTAATCTCTACTACGAGACTTTTATCAGCGAGCACAGAATTACTGTGGAGACAGTGCTTTCGACTATTCTAATGAACTTGGATGACAAGGCCATCATGGAGCTGATCACTACATTAATTGAGGTTCTTGCTAAGCAGGGTGTCATCACTGCTAAGCAACACAAGAAGATTATCCAGGTTTTTGGCGAAATCTTGAAAACCCTCACGAATTAGGAGAAGCGTAGTGCAATTACAACCTTTCTCTCACCACTACAACATGTATTTTAGAATAATTACGGAATGTATATAGCCTCATTTAACACCAGGTAACGATATTTAATATACATTCTTCAAACAAATAAATATTTTGCTTTTAATATCGGCTTCCCACTTCTGTCTGTTTTCAAATTCATTGCATCGATCTAATTCATTGCGTCCATCTAATTCATTGCATCGATCTAATTCATTGCGTCCATCTAATTCCTGTCAAAAGGAAAGGTACGTAATCGCTGAAAATTTCCTTGATTACGGTAGGCAGATTACCGTATCAGCAAAACTCGGACCCCACATGGTCTGAAAAATATGGTCCGTCGCAGGTGGGAAAAGTCATAATAAATACAAGATAACATCTAGAAGTAAAGGGACAGCAACATATTCACATCCAGCTATTCTTTAGGAAATTCAGCGGACATATGATTAGAATACTCACATAAATAATACAGATATGGTTTTCGCTCTGGATGAAGAGCTTGGTAACATGACGTTGCAGGATGATACATCAGAGGGTGTGGGCATTCCAATTGCTGCAGAACCAGTGGGTAACAACGGTATACCCACTTTTGAGATAAATAATGAGAATATCGGAGAAGGACAACTAAATATTCATTCCCCAGGAAACAGTAGAGGAAGACGGCGCTCTTCTGCACTTGCCAAGTTCCCCGTGCTCTCTCCAGCGCATACTAGACGTGTATCTATATCGAATAATTCGCCTGGTGCACCTAGTTTACTAACAAGCCAGTTCGCGAATAGATTCAGAAACTCCCATGAATCTGATATTGCCGTGGGAGAAGATGAGGAGGATGAGAAAGTGTCGCCAGCAGATCTAGATATGAGACCAAAATCTATGCGCACAATCCAGGATTTTAGGCCCATCCGAGTCCTTGGAAGAGGTGCTTATGGAAAGGTCATTTTGGTGAAAGACCAATTTTCTCAAAAGCTATATGCTATGAAGCAACTAAAGAAGGCAGAGATCTTAATCAATGACAATGACAAAGACAGTGAGAAAACTTCATTAGATAAAAGCAAGGAATTAGACAAGCGTATAGAGCGCACATTCGCTGAGAGAACAATCCTATCACAGTTGGAACATCCAAACATTGTAAAACTATTTTATTCCTTCCATGATCACTCCAAATTGTACCTGATTTTACAGTTTATTCCCGGAGGAGAACTATTCTTTCATCTAAAAGAACGTGGAACACTAGAGGAAGATACAGTTGCCTTTTACGCAGCCGAGGTGAGTTGCGCATTAAAGTTTCTCCACGATAACGGCATTGTCTACAGAGACCTCAAACCAGAAAACTGCCTATTAGATGAGAGGGGACATCTGGTGCTCACCGACTTTGGCCTGAGCAAGAAAAGTGCAACAGACACCCCAGATGACAAAACAGACTCTGAGTCGGATCTTGACAAAGATGACATATACACACTCCACTCAATTATCGGGACCCCAGAGTATGCTGCACCAGAGATTCTTCAGGGTCTTGCTTATAACAAGAATTGTGACTGGTACTCTCTTGGTTGTCTACTGTATGATATGTTAGTAGGCAAACCACCCTACACAGGTACTAATCACAAGGTGATACTGAACAAAATTCAAAAGGATAAACAAGGACCAAGAATTCCATATTATCTCAGTGATGGCATGAAGGACATCCTCAACTGGCTACTAAAGAAAGATAAGACCAAGAGATGGGATGTTGATAGGTACTGGTGTGAGGATCCGTCAGATAACCAAAAAGGTGGCAAGAAGAAGAAGCCAGGGAAGCAACGCGTAACAAAATACCAATCGCATTTCATATTCCGTAAGATTAACTGGAAACTCATGGAAAATGGAGACCTTCAAAAGACAACACTTGGTCCCATTGTCCCTATTATCACCAACTGGGAACTGGCCGAGAACTTCGATGAAGAGTTCACATCTATGTCATTTGAAGACGACTATGCGATGAACAGTATTCCAATTAAGAGCAATACTGATATTCCTACCAGTGCATCTGATATATTCAAGGGGTTCAGTTTCAAGGCAAGCGGAAGTTACCTGGAGAGACACTTTTAGGGACTTGTCATTCATATGTGGTTTATAGACTATACGGTGCACCACTGTGACAATTAATACTTTGACGTGTCTATATATGTAATTATATTTATAATAATTTAATTCTGTTGATGCACATCAGCCATGAATTGGCAAATAATGTGATATTTACTTGTCGGTTATATTGGCACCCTAGTTAGATGATAAAGCCTTCTCGTGAGTCTTTTGTAAGTGCTCGAGTCTGGTAGATATATATGCGCACATACCAGCGTACTCATCCTCGTCGTCATCCAGTGCATGTAACAGATATGGGAAGTAAACCCTCTCCTTGCACACGAATTGATCTAGTGTGGAATACACATTCAGTTCAAGATCAAAATTATTGATCCTCTTTAGATTACTGTATGATCTGACGTGATCGCCGTCATACATAAAGTCCCTACCTTGATAGAGGCTCACTGGATCAAATTTCGGGTAGTTTGCATGTATGAACATAATGTCAACTTCCTTTGTTTTATCACCTTCGAAGTAGTGACTGTAGAAAGTGTCAAGTGTGTATTTCTCCACCTGCTCTTCTGAAAATGGTCCGTATTCAGATTTTTTGAAGTCAGCAATGGCCTGCTCGTGTCTCTTGTTGTCCTGAATGAAATTATGCTGTAGAATACCAACGCCTCTGTAATCATCATTATCTGGCTTTCTGTATCCGTCCACACCTGGACCGGTCTTAACCTGGTAGAATGGCAGTTTGAAGTAGTGTGCAGCGGCAATAAATGTTTCCTTGTCACCCTCTCCCGCGGCTCTCTGGGAAAAGATGGAATAGTACCAGTTTGGTCCGTTGAAGTTGTAGTACAAAGATAGCAAAACTGTTCTCAAATGCTTACGCTTGTTGATGATCAGCTGGCCGGATTCGGTCGACATGTCAGGCAAAGCACCCTTGAAATCATGTAATGGGATATTCTTTAGGTCATTTTCTGAGTTTTGATACATTTCCACAGGGCTGACATCGTCTACCGAATTGCGAGCGCGTCTTTTCATGTCCACAGGACGGTCGATGACATCGTAGAATTTAGGCGTGGTTGTGCGTCTCCAGAAGTCGGGCCATAGCACTAGACCATTCTCTTTGTATACCTTGGCACTGAATATGTCATCAAGATTGGTGATCGGGAAATTGTCAGCATCTATTAGTAGGGCATTAGCGAAGGAGGAAGTGAGGATAGCGAGAGACTTGTATTGGTACCCTTTGAATTGGTATTTTTCAATAGTATCCTTGTTTAGAATGTCCGACAAATATATGCACTTTGCATTGTACTGTGGTAACAGGTTCGTACAGAACTCGGAGTCGTAGGATTCTCCTCCTGGGATGAACACTTCGATTGGCAATGTGGTGTTGAAACTCCGCAGAGTCTTGATGGAGAGGAATGCGAGCAAGGTATACTTATCTCCACCGACCATAACAATACCATCGCCTTGGTAGTATGAATTAATGCCGCGGTCCTCGCTCAACTCCTTTGCAGTAGTTAGCTCTTGGATATCCATGTCCTTCAGGTCAGCGACAAAAGCAGCGTGGTTCAAACGTAACAACTCTACTTCGTCTCTGGAAACCTCTAGACAGTTGCCCAGACTGTCAGCTGTCAGTTTATTCCAGTCATCGTAGTTGTCCGGCCTTGTGCCGATGTCCCCGTGCAGCAGGCAATCGTCACTGTACATCTTGTCGGACTTGGTGAGGGGAGAGTGCTTTTCAATGCTGAGGAACAGGTCAGAGAAGAATTCAGAAACATTCTTGTCCACCTCGTTGTCCGCAAGGTTCTCGTTGTCTGCAAACATATCATGCTCATACTCGTCGTCACCGGCATTACTTTCAATATTTTCAAAGTCTAGTTCAACGCCTTCGAGGTCTGGGTCAGAAGCCGCGTCGCTATCATCGCCGTCAGACAGTGGGAGGATGTATGTCCCGACATAGTTCTGGATACTCTGGGTGTAGTAACCGACAGTACTGGATGCATCGCTGTCAAAATCGGTCGCAACCAAAATTATCAGGAATACGAGCAACAGCGCAAACGCCAGCTTCAGGAACCGCAACGAGGTCCTGGATATAGATAGAGTCGCCATCGTATGTTGATAATACACTCTCTAGACCTGCCTATTGACAACGTGCATGTACTCGTGACTAGACTATGTATATATTCAAATGCACATGCCGCGCTGTTATATATGGCAGCGAAGATTTGCCAATACTGGTTCGCGAAACGTTCGCGAAACAAAAGACGGCAACGTGCCGCCCGCACTGCGCCATTGTAGAGAAAAATAAGCGAAATGACGAAATTTGACGGATCGACTCAAAATGGTCATGTGATTGGCAAATATTGTGGAGGCACGTGGTTATGGAAATATCACGTGATATTTCCTATCACGTGCCTTGCAGATCCCAGGCGGGGCGGAAACTAGGGCGCAGCAGGGCAACCAGGGCAACCAGGTGCGAGGGGCGATGGCCGAATCATTGATAAACACAAGGATGAACATATGATAAGTTGTTCAGGGAGTGCAACCGTACACAAAACTCACATTGTATAACATAGAGTAAACAAGAACGATGTCTGATAATTACAACAACGATAACAAGCAGCAGGTATGTATATGCCGTTTGTAGGAGCACTGATGTGCCGTTTCAGGTGATTACTATCCCCCCGTCGTACACTTCTGAGCAATTACTAACCTAATGTTCCATATATGGGACTTCCCATTTTTTGTCGTAGTATAGCCGTCCAGCCGCACCACCCCCGGGCCACGAGTCTAGTAGGGGATACCCTAATGACAATAAGCAGGAGTACTACCAGCAGCAGGACCAGCCTCAGTACCAGCAGCAGGACCAGCCTCAGTACCAGCAGCAGGACCAGCCTCAGTACCAGCAGCACAACAATCAGCAGCAAAATAACCAGCAATATCAGCAGCAAAATAACCAGCAATATCAGCAGCAACAACCACAGCAGCAGTACTATCAGCAGCAGCCACAACAGCAGCAGCAGCAGCAGCCTGTGTACGTTCAGCAGAAACCTCCAAGCAACGGTAATCAGGACTGTCTTGCAGGATGTCTTGCAGGTCTATGCATGTGTTGTGCGCTAGATATGCTTGCCGGTTAGATACTACCGGATGTATCTATATATGTGTATATGTATAAGAAAATACAATAGTACCTCCTCTTCTTCTTATCTCCGCGTCCCAGCTTGTGAATAACCTACATCGTAAACATCCTGCACTTTACAGGTACATCTCACGCAAACGTCCCTTGGTGCGAAGGAGACCCTTGCATCCAGATCCAGGGCAGCGCTTAGGACCATAGTTGTCGGGATGCGATGGACCCTTCAGTTGCGATAACTGCTTGCGTGAGCCCTTCATGCGCTCTTGAGCATTCTGTACACGTCTATAGCACCTCCCACAAAATGTGTGACCGCACCCGGCAATATATGTCCGCCTGGAAAGGTCGCGGTCGATTTGTTCAGGTTTCAGGAGCGACTGGTAAGGGCAGTGGTAGCCATACTCCTCGACGAGATATTCAAATGATACACCTTTGTCGCTAGGGATCATCCCCTTGAACTCGTCTGGGATGCCGATGCCCAGCTCAACACCGCATAATGTGCAAGACGGAACGTCCATTTCTGTATCCTCGGCATCGTCATCATCCACCACTACCTGTTCTTCCTTACCATTCTTCACAATTTGTAGTTTCAGTTTTGGCGTAGTGTCAAAGTCTGCGTTATACCCTTCGGGTAAAGACTTGGCACGCTCCTGAAATTTCTCCTCCATCGACTTCGTCTTCTCCATGTTGGCCTTGACACGCATATCACGTTCTTGCTCTTCGCGTCGTTGGATCATATTGATGATATTCTGTGTACGTTCTTGTTCTCGGCGCTCTGCATCAGAGCCGTAGCCATCGTCAAATTCGAAGGCTCGGTTGCCTACATACGAATCCATGTAATTCTCGTCGTCACTACCGTAGTAATTGCCGACTGATCCTGGCCGTGGAGTACGACGTTCCCATGGATCTCCAGGCTGTCCGGCACGGCCTGGGAACATACTACTTCCTCCGCGGGCAGCACCTACTGCTGTACCATGTCGAGTGAGCATGCCGCCGTTTGCAGGATACCTTTGTGCCGACTGGTTTTGCCTTAAATTCTGCCTAGCTTGTCTCACTCTCTCAGCAGCCCACCTCTCCATAACCTGGCTTCTGTATCGCGTGTATAATTGTGTTAGTTCATTACCATTTTCTCGCAGTGTAACTGGCGCAACACTTTGTAAAATTGTTCGAAACTGGTGAAGTGACTGAGCTGTATCAAACGCACCCCGTACCCCTTCTGGATATGCTTGAATCTGTGTCCTGATCCCGCCCATATCTCTACTTTCTTCAGCTTCGCCAGATTCATCACTATTGGCAAGTTCTTGCGCTCGTTGCCTCTGTCGCCTCATTATATCCTGTTGCCGCATCATCTGCTGTCTGCGTAACCTGCTGACCGCAATAGGTAGCCTTGCTCTCGCATTCGATTCATTTGCATCCTCATCCTCTTCATCGTCGTCTCCGCTTGAAGGGTTGTGGAACAGGCCTCGACTAATTCGCTGCGCTGTCCTGGCACTGCGGCGTAGCAGTCTTCGGCGAGCTGCAGGCATGCCATCTTGCCACTGGAAGGAGCTCCGCATAGGTAAATCCTGTGAGTTAGCACTAATCTCCAGATGGTTACCACCGGGTAAGTTTAGAATTACACGAGGGTTGGTGCTTCTCTCTTGCAGAATCTGAACGCCGTCTTCGTCACCTTCATCGCTGTGGTCGCCAGCTGTGCTACTCGATGCGGCATCATTTAAAGGTGTATGATTTACTAATAGCACACCATTTCTATTACTTGTGTTGCTATCATCCCTCTCACCGTCCAGGTCAATGTATGGTGTTTCGGCATATATTGGGCCCTCTGTGTGGTCCCGATGGTCTACTGCGGATATGATTTCCAGGTCATCATCATCACCATCACCCCCATCAGCCTCATTGCTGCGGTTGGTATCAGCAGCGTCTCTATTTAGATGATATGATCCCTCCTCTAGTGCTCGGTTGGTACCGTTGCGATTAACAAACCTGTTCATGAAATCACGCGGTCTTCCCACACGAGCATCTTGGACCAGCCGCACTCTGCGAGACTCATTTGCAATTTGCTCATCCTCATCATCGTCACTCTCAATCAAGATGACATCGTCATTATCGTCATTCTGTCCGCTATTCTCAGTACTTTTATGCCTCCTATTCTCCTCAGTGGTAATCCCTTGTGGGCCTCTGGCTGGCGTGCCAGCTTGCTCCGTCATCCTCAAACAATCGTATTTCTTGTGTAATAGTGTGTTTCCTTTGTCCCTAAAAAGTAGCAACAGTCAACACCCCTCCTACTCGTTTCAGAGCCAAATCTGGGTCCTTTACAGACCTCTTTAAAAACAAAATTCCAGGAATTAAAGCCAGACTTACACATACCCGAACGCTTGTAGATGCCTATATATCGATCCAGGTTTCACCACCCAAAATTCACACCACAGCACTCCGCGCTCTAATTTCGCCTGTGCCGAGACCCGCCAAACGCGAACTGCCCGCAGATTAAATAATTCACAAACGTCATTCATCTGCTAGAACTATTTACTATATTTGATTGGATGTCCACGGAGGTTATCCAAGGAGCTTAAAGCTGACCAATACACACGATGGCTATTATGTTGAACAAGAGGAACATCAGGGTGCTGAGTATCACTGCCCTGATGCTGATGCTGGTGTTTTTTGTAGTCCACAACGCCGACAGCATGTCGTTTGTAGATACCGCTAGCACCGGTGTTGCAACTGCCACCAAGGCCCAGCAAGGTACCTACAGGCCTGACCTGGTTGATGTCGCGGTCGTGGAAGGCGGCTTACAGCAGGCTAACGGTGCAGCGACGCAGGAAATCGACAAGATCAAGGAAAAGATCGGGATCAATAGCGAGAATGGTGCGGAAGTTGCTGCAGCCAAGGACGCGGAAGCCGCCGCCGCCGCTGCTGCAGGGACTTCGGGGACTCCGGCTTCTGGTTCTGCTGCTCAAGAGAAGGATGATTCTCTAACGGCTTCTCACGACAGTAATACTGGCAGTGAGGCTAACGAGGTTCCTTTCGATGCTGAGCGCGAGTACGCCTTTATTCTGGGCATGTCACCCATCATCGTATTCAGCAAATCATACTGTGGCTTTTCCAAAAGACTAAAGAACCTGTTGGAGCAAGAGTACATGTTTGAACCATCATACAGCGTGATAGAACTGGACAAGCACAGCCATGGCGCAGAACTGCAGGCGTACATCAAGGAGAAGACTAATCGCGGCACGGTTCCAAATTTGATCGTTAACGGTATTTCGAGAGGTGGCTCAGACGATATCCTCAAGTTGCATAAGAACGGCGAACTACTCTCCCTGTTGAAGGAATGGTCGAATGGTTCATACGACGTCAAGCAGCTTGACAAACCATCCAACAACTGAAAAAGTGCATTCTCTTCGGATCTATAAATAGACCTTTTCATTCATTCAACCCTACATACCCGTACAATCAAAATGCATGAATCATTACATAACAAATAAATATACAACATTTGTTGTTCCCAACGGGGGGAGAGAAGGAGTTACTTGGATTGTCGAACCCTTTTTGTTCGTTTTTGTAGGCTGTGAATCATCATTTGCATTTTCGTGTATAGAATAACGGTTTGTGGTACTTTCCTATATATTTTTCTTGTTGGTCCACAACATAACAAACAAAATGGGAACAACTATCATATACAACCTCTACAGTACGGTTCGTGCAGACAACTATCTCGTCCTATCGGAACAGTACACCCTCTGCAAGCACAACAATGCGTCTCACAGTTAAGAAGGTATATCCTGTGTTCGCGTGGTCCTGGGACACTGCCACAGTGGCCGACGATGTCTATCACAACAATCCGGAGCATAATAAACGGCCTGATATCAACAATAGCACGTATACGTTCCTAAGCAACTACAGGAACGATGAGGACGACGTGTGTGGTATTTGCAGGGTGAGCTATAATGGTGTCTGCCCCAATTGTAAGATTCCTGGGAATTCGTGCCCGTTGGTAGTGGGAAACTGCAATCACAATTACCATTACCACTGTATATACAAATGGCTAGACACGCCGACCTCCAAGGGTCTCTGTCCAATGTGCCGACAAGAATTCACACTCGATCCAAATGTAATAATAAATCAGGGTTACATACAAAAATTCTTGGAGTTGATAAGCAAGAACCGTGAGAGACGACTAGCAATGGAGCGCGAGGAGCGCGAACTAAATAATGAACTTCAAGGAGGCGGTGTTGCAGTTGAGGGGACGGATGGTACCGATCCTGGTGTGGGAATTGATCAGGTAGAGCCTGAAGAGGAGGCTGAAATTGATTATGACGACGATGACATGGGTATTTAAACGGAGTTACGCACAGTCATTGAGAGTATGGCTATATAAATGTACGATTCGAGCGATCGAAACGTATTGCTGGAGGAAAAAGGGTAGATAGTGTCGCATGGTAGTTCATGGTACTGGTATTCCAGGTATGCATATGCGTATAGCATTGTTAAATGCCTAGACGTAAGAAATAATGTCCTATTCAATACACATCGGACGTTGTACTCTAATTCCCATGCAGCATAACTTCTCATGTATTACACTAAAACCGCTACTGGTAAACCATGTAATCCAAATAATCCAAAAATAAATACTACAAATATTGCATTTATCAAACAATCTTGATATATTCAAGTTGGAGACTGCTGTTGCAATATTTCCCAAATGTGATTTATTATCTGCCAAAAAATTCAAAAAAATAATGCTTTCACTCGGAGTTGAACCGAGGATCTCCACATTACTAGTGTGGCGCCTTACCAACTTGGCCATAAAAGCTACTTATTTGTGAAAATGTTGTATATCAGCCTCTTGGATCGTTTGTTACGAACTGTTATATTCTGTTGATTTTCTGTATATAAAATATATATAAATGAATTATAAACGGCTAAGACTGTAATATCTATTAAACTGGGACAATGGCTTGTCCTTTTATACGAACTGTATATACAAGGGACCTGGATCCGGAGGCTATGGTTTCTCGAGGACGTGGTCTTTTATATGTCACAAGCCGTGAGACTGACGGCTCGTCGCGCGCGTCGCGCGCGTTGATTGGTTGGCGCCGGTTCGGGCGCGGGCTGGTCACGTGACATTTTCCTGAGCTGCTGTTGCGAGGCCTTAATGTTACATCTGCCACCTCTCAATGTTTCTCCATTGGTTCGAAGACTTTGGCGGCAATGTCGAAGTTCTGTAGCAGTGTGTTCTGGCGTTCTTTGGGTAGCTTGGATAACTCGGATTCTAGGTACTTGACGCTGAGCTTGGGATCTGACCGGGCTAGTTGGCAGTAGTACGTGTGATCCTCGGGGTCGTGTCCTTTGATC